>OX439473.1:41598788-41806848 GCA_949320105.2 Crepidodera aurea
TATATTAAAATTAATTTTGCTCGTTGTCACAATTGTTAGAAATCTAAAGTTACTAATGAGTAAGACCTTAGTTAGTTTTAAAGAAGTAATTTAAGTTAAATATAAGTTAGAGGTGTAATTTTTTCTTTTATTTTAAAAATTTCTTAACTCGGTTTTTATAATTATAAAGTTATTTTTAAAGTTCACAGTTGTATTGTAATTTCGGAAGCTCATAGCGGTTTGTATTTTAATTTCTCTCTCTCTCTTCACTGGATTAAAACCACTTAGTTGTATTGTAATTTTCAATTTACCTTTATGAAGTGTAGTAAATATTAAACTTGTTTGATCTAAATGTCCATTTTTAAAACAGTATGACAATGTATTTTGGTTGCTAAGTGAACAAACCGCATTTGACATAAAAATATTGTAACACGTCAAAGTTGATTTAAACTATACCTAAATCTCACATACGTACATTACTAAAAAAAATTAAAAAATATAAGAAAAAACGCGTCTATAATATGGTATAGTAGAACCCACCGCTTTATGAGAAAGAAAAAACGCTATAAAAACAGCAAAGGATACCGCCAATAGAAGGAATACTGATTGATCTGGACATTTTTGAGTACTTTAATGTCGAAAACAGCGTACACTGTCCATATACATATAAATAAAATGATATTTTGTCTATTAGGACCACTGTGCAAAGATTCAATAACCAAGTTACTGGAGATCGTTAGGGGTAATTTGCGTAAAAGTTCTATATTGATTAACTTTCTTTAATATGAATTTACATTTTAATTTCTATAAAGCATATTAGATTTGAATAGAGGTTGACCACTCCACCTGGCCTATAGCTTCATTTTCTGATCTCTTGTGAGATTCAGAAACGTTGCTAATTAAAATTTTGTCTCAAATTTTAATTCTAAAATTAAAAACACGGTGAATAAAGTCATAAATATTATAAATTAATTAAGCTTACCTACCCTATCTCAACTCTCACCATCGGAATCACTGTCATCAACATTGATAATAAATTTGGTCGGACTCGTTATATAAGAATTTTCTTCTTTGATGACATGTTTGATTTTGTTAATTTCTTCTTTTACCAAATTTGCTATCAACCCATCAAATTTGGGAAACACGTTATGACGCCTTATTCTTTTTTTAAGTTGTCCCCAAATTAATTCTATGGGGTTAAATACACAAAAATAGGGCGGACGGCGCAATACCTCGTTGCCCCTTTTTGATGCTAAGAATCTTTGGGACTACAACCTGATGCCACATAATCCATTGGAATATCATTTAGTGATTGTTCCGATTCTTTAGATCCACTTAAAAAAAACTGTATTTTCCCAAGGCCGAAACATATTGAAATTGACACCGAATAAATAAATAAGAAGTACACTGTAACAATGTTTCAAAATAAAAAAAAGTATGTATATACACGGAGATAAACTAACGCCACGAATCACCTACCACCTACTATTCACTAAATCAAAAATCAAGTGCGAACACAAGCACAGTGTATGACTGTATGAATATTTTCCTAGCCCTCACTACTGAAGACAATATTTGTCTAACTTCCCACTTCCTACTTTAATTGCAGAACAAAATGATCCCGCTTTATACAAGTCGCTAATACCGACAAAGCCACTTGTCGGCACATCTACATGCCGTTAATACCGACAAAGCCACTTGTCGGCACATCTACATGCCGCTAATACCGACAAAGCCACTTGTCGGCACATCTACAAGCCGCCAAAGTAACCTGTCTGCACATCTGAGAATTTTGTTTCTGCAATTGAAAATGTAAAAACTATAACCACACTTCCATTGTCGCCTCTTATGAGTGTAACCTCACACCCCACAGTTTAGTTAAATTAATTTAAGACAAAATTTTAATTAGTAATTCAAATCTAATATGCGTTATAGAAATTAAAATGTAAATTCATATTAAACTCATAATTAATAATTATACGCCATTCTCCCTATAACGATATCCAGCTAAGTTGGTTATTGAATCTTTGCACAGTGGTCCTAATAGCCAAAATATTATTTTATTTTTATGTAAATGGACAGTGTACCGTGTATTCGACTTTAAAGTGCTCAAAAATGTCCAGATTCATGAGCATTTGTTCTATTGGCGGTAATCCTTTGCTGTTTTTTCATTCTCATAAAGGATTGAGTTCGACTATAATTTTGCTTTAAAATAAGCGTGCGGGAAAGTGCTGCAAGTATGCGGGAAAGTAGCTACTTTGCGTACACTCGTAGAAAAATAGTATATTCTGTAACAAGGTTGGAATGAGAATTCGGCACGAGTGGAGGATTCCGAACGCGAGCGAATGCGAGCGTGAGGAACCACGAGTGTCAGATTTTCATTCCAACAGAGTAACAGATTGTACTTTCTCCACGGCAACAGAAAGTAGATATTAAATATAGTAAAATGAAACCTCAATGTCTCAACATTGTGTAGTATTTTTAAAATCAAGCTTGATTTTTTGCGGTAGCAAAGGACCCCACACTACACTTATGGAAATTGGGTTTCGGTCAAATCGTTTGAATTTTGGATATGTTTTAGGTTTCGTCATCCCAAGCAAAATTCTCAACGGGCACAAAGCTCGAAAATCAATACTTTGGCTGCTACGGAGCTTGAAATCTCCAAAGCTCCACCACAGATTTATTTATTCGTGCAGTCTTTAAAGATTTTTAAATAACTTATTTTTTCGATTTTAATGTCTACGTTTATGTTTTTGAGGTTGCTGAATTCAAATCCGATTGTCCAAATTGACACTTGACATCTGTCAATTAGCTGCCTTAACAAAGTGCAAATCTTATTTTTATGTTACGAGTTTATGCTGTTTAGGTAACTCAGTTCATGTATGATGTGAATACAATAATTCGACAATTGGCAGCTGTCAAAGTGCAAATCTTATTTTTTTTGTTATGAATTTATGTTTTCAGTTACATTGTTTGATTTGTGATATTGCGTTAGTACCTCGTGTTAAAGCATAAAATATATCACGAAAAAGCCATTAGTTATTTGATAATTATCAACTATCAATTCGGACAATCAGAGTTCTTAAAAACATAAAGTTATAATAAAAACTTAAGATATTTATTTTCTTACCACTATTTGACAGTAAGTTGACAGCTAACAGCTGGAAACTATTTGTGTCATCAGAACAACAAAAATTAAAGATTTTTCTTTTCTGTTCGCTATTTGACAATTAGTTAACAGCCGTCAACTGTCAATTTAGAAAAGTAACATCATATTTGAATTCAGCGACCTAAAAAACATGGAGTTATAACAAAAACTGAAGATTTTGTTTTATAACTGCTATTTGACAGCCTGTTGACATCTGCCAATTGTCGAATTATTGTATTCACATCGTATATGAAGTCATACAAAAAAATAAGATTTGCACTTTGTTATTGCACTTTGACAGCTAGCTGGAAGCCTGTTGACAGCTGCCAATTATCGAATTATTGTATTGACATTATACATTAACTGAGTTTAATTTCTCTTCTGATGGAAATAAAACCACTTATTTAAAAGAAAAAGGGGGCTTTAATGACGATTCGACTTTCTTAATCGAAAGTCGTTTTCAAAAATCGTCGTTTAAAGCCCCCTTTTTCTTTAAAATAAAGGGTTTTATTTCCATTAGAAGAGAAATTGAACTTGGAAGAAAACCACTGTGAACTACAGAATGAATGAACTGAGTTACCTAAACAGCATAAACTCATAACATAAAAATAAGATTTTCACTTTGTTAAGGCACTTTGACAGCTAATTGACAGCTGTCGCGTTTCAATTTGGACAATTTGCCACCGCATTTGAATTTAGCAACCTCAAAAACATAAACATAGACATTAAAATCAAAAAGATAAGTTATTTAAAAATCTATAAAGACGAATAAATAAATCTGTGGTGGAGCTTTGTAGTTTTCAAGCTTTGTAGCAGCCAAAGTATTGATTTTCGAGCTTTGTGCCCATTGAGACTTTTGCATGGGATGACGAGATCTAAAAGATATCCAAAATTCAGACGATTATTACCGAAACCCAATTTCCATAAGATTATTGCGGGGTCCTTTTGAGTTATACCTATTATAGGCATATTTTTTTATTTCTGGTACATCTGAAACGTTTGATTTTCTTCTCCTTTTTAATAAATTAAAAGTTTTTACAAACCAATATTAAGAACACGTCAACTAATACTGACAGTTAATTTGACATTCATGGCAAACCTTATTTTTTTAAACAATTACGGAACGAAGATTCTATCTCTAGTGATAGAATGAAATGCGTATAAAATACATAAGAGACAAGTGTGAATTTTCTTTCAATCTCAAGTGCGAGAATGTTTCTTTTCTGTTATTATAAGTGGTTTCAGAATAACTACATTCAGTAGTGGCCGTGACAGTTATCCTGTTTTCTATAAAAAGATTTCGTTTTTAATTCTGTTATGTTTTTACACTAAAAAATGATTAAACCAATTTACCTGTTTCTAAGTAACAATATTTTAACCTTCAAGTAACTTTTTGGTAAATTTCTCAGGTTAGATAACTAGCCCGGTAAGAACGCGACGTCTTTGTGTCACAGAAAAAGTCCAGGTGATGCGGTCAAAGGCCGACCTCGTAAATTTCCCCAGACCATGACACCGGGTCCAGAAACAAGTGCTATTCAGATAACCTCTTTGGTCTGCACTCACTCATTCTCTTACCGTGGACATACGTTCAGATCTTGTCACGTTGTAACAGCGGCGAAAAATAAATTACTTTGGATTGTATCACTTTCAACGAATTGCTCTTATGAATTCTTATGTGCTTATTTGGCGCGGTTTCAATTTCTTTTTCAGATCGGCTTTCGAGCTTAATTTGTAAAATAGTGCCTCCAAAAGTATGTCGGTCCTTTAGTACAATTTCCGAGTTGGTTTAACTTCTATTTATAATTTATTTTTCCGAAAGTCCTTTGAATGCATGCTGAAAAATATAAAAGAACAAGTAAATGTTGAAATTTTGAAAATTTAATAACTCATTGAATGTAATTTTAGTGTTTATTGATTTATTTATATAGTATTTACTTTTTTGTAGCTCCAGCAGTTTGGTCTAGGCTTAGAACATTTAATTTTTGCTCCATATAAACTTTAATACCATGTATCTTGGTCCGCAGGTATAATTTGGAAAAATGTGTTTGTTTTTAATGCCATAAAACAGTTTCTACCTATAAAATCGGTAGATAATAGTGATTATTTTTTTCATCTGTCAAAACAGTCAGATTTTGTGGTTTCAGCCAATAACAACTCAGGATTCTAACCAATCATTGTGTTTTATACTGATAAAACCGCTTCGTCGTTTTTGTTTTTTGATTAAACTGTGTTTACCTATTTGAGATGTCAAATGTAAACATTTGTCAATTATTATTATACTAAAATGTATTGCAAATCTATGTTAATAACCAAATTTCAAAATGTATTTATAAACTAACCTGTTTTTATTAGTTTATTTCAACATTCATTTAACATTTTTAGATACCTCACTTTAACAATAAACTTAAAATTAATTAAATTAAGAAAGACATCATTTCATTCTTCTTCTTCGCTTTTATTTAAGGCGCCGTTTCGCGGGGTAGCCAGTCAAAAAATCGCCTTGGTGGCCCTGTATGTAAAACTATAACAGCTCAGGTTTCAATTTAAATTGGTAAAGAAAATTTTCAATATTTGTGTGTAAAGTGTCTTTTGCATAAGTGACTATGTTCTCTGTTTTTAATACAAAATGATTCAAAAAATAATCCTTTCAAATACGACTCGTCCTCTGAAATTTTATAGATTAAATTTTTATCTTCATACTCAAACGCCTTTATTTTAGGCAAAACCACTCAAACAAACTGATTTAAGATAAAATCACTCGTCCTGCGGACTCGTGATTTTATTAATCAGTTTGTTTTCGTGGTTTTTCCAAATAAAGCCGTTTTCGTGAAAACCAAAAATTTAATCGATAAAATTTGGAGGACTCGTGGTATTACCTTTGATTATTTCCCTTGCCTGTCAAATATCAATTTTTAACCAATCACGTGCTTGGAAACTGATTTGACGCAGCCAATCAAAACAAAATAAAGCGACTATTCACCTTGGTGGTAAATATTCGGCGATTTGATCATCGTCCTCAATATTCACCTGAAGGACGTTATACAACAATAACGAAGCCACCCGTAAATTTCAAATTTTTCAAATAAAACCTATACTAATGGTATTATAAAATTGCTTATAGTTAATACATTATCGATCTTTAGTAGCAAATACACAAATCCAACTGATTTCGCACTTTTTCTGAAACTATAAATATATTCATTCATTCCTCTCTATGTAATACCGTCCATTTTACGACAAACATAGTAGGCGCGCGTCATCTGAATTTTGACAGTTTGCCATTAACGTTTATTACAGAATTAAATTTGACACATTTTGTTAAAAAGTATTAACAATGAGTAGATTCGGGAGTAAAAATCTTCAAGAAATTGATAATATAATTAAATTAAACGTACCTGCCAAGACAGTAAAGAGCAAAACTAGTATAATTTATACGTACGTACAGAATTTTTTGTGACTCGGGAAATAATCTTATTAAATATAACGCGACCTTGACAAATTAGCTACTATTTTTATTGCTACTAAATTTCTCGTATATTTTACAATTTGACTCGACAATTTTGGCATTAATAGTCAAAGAATAACTCCCTCGAGCTAAAGCTCTCGGGAGTTATTCAGATTATTAATGCCAAAATTAAGTCTCGACGAATTGATCCTAAAATAAACTCGAAATTTAGATACAATAAAAATAGTCGGCTATTTGTCAAGGTCTTGGGATATTACTGTCGAATATCTATTTCGTTGTAAATTTTTTTTATAGAATCAATATTTTCAGCTAAATTAGGCTATTAAAAATACCTGACAACCTCACTAAAAATCGCAAAAATAAGTAAAAATTACCAAAAAAGTTGAATATGCCGTCTAAAAATCTTTAAAAATTCATGGTTGAACGCTAACCCCAACAATTACACCATGAAATCGTTGGAAGACTTTATAAACACAAAATAAATCCAAACTGGTAAGCATTACACGTGGAACTTCTGGAAGACATTTCAAATATGAAGTAATTTTTTCAATTAAAAAATTATTGAAATTGTTAGGTCCCACCGAGATTTGAACTCGGATCGCTGGATTCAGAGTCCAGAGTGCTAACCATTACACCATGGAACCGTTGGAAGGATATTTATATATTTATAAAATTTGCATAAAAGCTTATAATTTTTTTTTAACAAAATTAGTAGGTCCCACCGAGATTTGAACTCGGATCGCTGGATTCAAAGTCCAGAGTGCTAACCATTACACCATGGAACCGATGCAATATATTTTATAAAATGAATATTTAGGTATTTTATAATCTTCTGATATAAAATCAATTTTGACGTTGACCTTCCAATCTTATCGGAATTTTAATTAATTATACTTTAAAATTTTTATCGATTCAATGTTTAAAAACGCACACCTATAGTAAATATTGATATAGAATCAATATGTTAAATTGGTTGTTGTAAAAAGTTAATCAATAACATGGTTTATAAATAATAAGTTACCTTTAAATTTACTACATTTCTTGACGAATGTAATTAGAATAAGCACTATGGAGATTAGATTCTTGAAGGAAATAGATAATAATACGTGTTTATTCATTTTAAACTACAATTTTAACTATACAGTTTAAGCACTAAATAATAAACACAGAAATCCACTGAAATACCTGTCAGTTATTTGTGCGTGGTAAAGTCAAATATAACAAATAATTAATATAAAAATAACTTATGATAAAATAACAAGAATTTTTTTTTACAATAAAATACTAGAACTATAAATAAATGTTGTATAATATCAAATTTCTTTATAAGTCATTTAATCATTATATGATTACACAAGCTAATAGGTATGGTCAGGTAAGTATATTTGAAATTTGTATTTTAGATTTTATTTTTTCAATTACGTTTCTATATATTTATGTATTTCTGTTTTCTGTTCTCTGCGTTTAAAGCACAGAACTCATAGAACTAGAAGGCCAATACCGTTTTGCTGAAACGACCCCCACAAGAGACAACTATGAGCATGCGCAGTGAAACCGCCGCCATGACAGGGGTGTTTTAAGTGGAATTCATGGCCACTAAAATATAGATTTTCACCGTGAGTACTTTCTAAAGATGGAATAGTGAAGTAAGTACAACTGAAATTGTAGTCAGGGACGAATTAAAAGGAAATTTCGGAGGGATTATGCCTGAATAACTCTAAACTGGTAAATCCTTTCTTGTCAAAGGTATGTCACCAAGTTTTCCATTTGTTGCATACTTTTTGTTACACACTGTAAATAAATAAAACAAAAAAATTTAATTTAATAATTTATTGTTTAAAATATTATTGATGAAAAAAAAGGATCCATTTGGATAATTTCTTCCTTTTCAGTTCTCCCCTTACATTTTCTGTTTGCATGCTAGCAAAACTATAGTAACGTATTTTACTATAAATTTTTACAATAAATTTGATTAATTTCATTTTATGGTTCATTTCGTACATTGAAATGTGAAAAACATGGTTCTCTAATGAAGAAAATAATTTCCTATCTTCAAATAGAGTTCCTAATATATTTGTCACAAAAACATCCATAAATTTTTTTTCTTTTGGCATTAAGTTGTTCGTCAGACCCATTATTTGCTTAATTTTTCTCTCTATGAACATACAACACAACATCTGCAGAAGGCTTGATTAATCCAGAAAAAGAGGCTCTGTGTTTTCTATGCAATAATTTGAAGTAATCAAGATCTACACTTCCTTTTCTCTCTTCTTCCATTTCAGAAAGGCACACATTACAATTGATTATTTTTTTTATGTTCTTCACAACAAAACCTGCAATGTATGCAACAACATTTTCTGTCAAGTTAGATAATGTAGGGAGAAATTGAAGTAAGATATTCCTGGAATGTGTCCTTTGTTTTTACAGGAAAGCACCATGCACTTAGACATCTTGAAAACACTGAGTCAAATAACTCTAACTATACTAAAAACTAGTGAGGTCTCTTAAATACTACACGATAACAGAATAAAAACAACACAAAAAGTATATACCTAATACATAATGCGGAATTAATAAAACACTGAAGTAAGAACACAATTCAACAACAACAACACACCTAAGACCGGCTCTGATCAAAAATTTCGTCAGACTAAGTCAAAGGTGTTGATGTTAAATAACAGCGTTGCCAAATGAGTTGTGGGAAATCCTAATTCTTTATTACGATGCCAGCAGTTGTTATATGCTCAAACATGTATACAGGGTGTCCCACGACGTACTGTACACAGTCCAACCATAAGTACTATGGACCGAGGCCATTTCATATCTGGTATTAAAAAATGGCTTGTTGCGTTTATGACGGATATACAGGGTGATATTTGAAAATATGTGAATTATTCTACGTTAAGTATATCTAAAAGTAAAAATCTCAGATCAATCAAATTTGGCACACTGAGTGTGCTCCCTGAGCTCAATAAAATAGGTTTTAAAAAAATTTTAATTTCAGGTCCGGAAATGAACGCGCAACTTTTTGTTTTCTGCAGAAAAAAATAAAACTTTGACTGATGCGGCACTACTTTGATAGCACATCATCATTTTTCAACAAAAATCATAAGGAAAGTTCATTTTACTCGATATAAAGTATTATTCAATCAACCGTTGAAATTCCAGGGCCGTATTTATTTTTTGCAATCTCTGTACCAGTTGGGGTGATATTGATGGAGATCTTTCTTTAACGTCCTGAAAACTGTGGACTTAGAAATATTCAAAATACTGGATTTTCGCCGGGTACTTAGCTTTTCATTTTGATTTACCATTTCCAAAATACCCTCTTTTTGGTCTTCTGTCAGTCGCTAACCACGTTCTTTAACAAACTGTCAAAATGGACGTCAAAGCGAATTCTAAGCCTACTTGCATTTGTACAATAATCAAAAGTAATAGTTTTTCTTTGACGTTACAGAAAGAAAATTTGTACAACTCGCTTTACAGGGTGTTGTTTTTACAGGATCAATAAAAACTTTAAAAAAATAAATACGGCCCTGGAATTTCAACGGTTGATTGAATAATACTTTATATCGAGTAAAATGAACTGTCCTTATGTTTTTTGTTGAAAAATGATGATGTGGTATCAATGCATCAGTCATAAGAAGAATGTGAATCCATTATAATTATACTATTTTTCAAAGTTTTATTTTTTCTGCAGAAAACAAAAAGTTGCGCGTTCAATTTTTTTTGACTGTTGCTTAGTACCATCTTTAAGCTTTAAAGTGAGAAAAATAAAAATTATCTGATCTGACTTACAGGGTGTTGTTTTCAAAAAACTAATAAAAATCTAAAAAAAACTAAGTCCGGACCTGAAATTAAAATTTTTTTAAAACCTATTTTATTGAGCTCAGGGAGCACACTCAGTGTGCCAAATTTGATTGGTCTGAGATTTTTACTTTTAGATATACTTAACGTAGAATAATTCACATATTTTCAAATATCATCCTGTATATCCGTCATAAACGCAACAAGCCATTTTTTAATACCAGATATGAAATGGCCTCGGTCCATGGTACTTATGGTTGGACTGTGTACAGTACGTCGTGGGACACCCTGTATTTTCTTCTGAATACATATGAAAAAAGAATTTAATGATCCTAAATAATCGTAAAATGATGAGTTCGGGCTCTTTTATGGGATTATAATGTAATATATGTAAATCAAATTGCCATTATCTTAGATTTTCGTACAAGTACATGAACAACTGGCAATGTTGTTGATGATCTGCGCATGATCAAAGATGTCCCATCTATACATGTGGTTACGAATAATATTAATTTCTTCCACCTATTTTAGCCTTCTAGTTCTATGTGTTCTGTGGTTTAAAAAAAGCCAGTGTGGGAGCTTATTTTACAGATTCCGGCAGATAGTTGAAGGTTTTAGGTCCTAAATATTCAAAGTTTCTTTGACCAACTTTTTTGTTTTTATATGGAATTACAAATTGATTTTTTTGTCTGGTTGTGTATTGATGGACAGCTGTTTTTAAATTAGATCTGTAGTTATATTGTGTAATAGCTAGTTGTCTGTAATATAGCTGGTTTATGTCATACATTTTTGTTTCCAAAAATAGTGAACTACTCGGGTATCTTGGATGTACATTTAGTATTAGCTTTAAGAATTTCTTTTGAAAAACTTCTAGCATATTTCGGTATGTTGTTGATATCCCTCCCCAGCATATGATGCCATAATTCAGATGTGATTGTATTAAACTTTTATAAATAACTTTTTTTTGGTGAAAGTCAAGAAATGGGGTAACTTGTTTGAACCTGAATAGCTGAAATCCCAATTTCTTTATAAGATAGTATATATGCTCATTCCACCTTAAGTGTGGATCTATTACAATTCCAAGATATTTAACTTTTCTTGCAGGTTTTATGTTTATACTATCGTTGATTTTTTAAACTCTGGAAATAATCAAGATAATCAAGAAGGGAGAGAGAAAGAAACTAGGGAGGACTTCCAGAAGATGTCCTATAGTTATTTCAAAATATTGTTCCTAACACGTGCGAAAAGTAGTTTTCCCGCATGGCGAAAGCTTATCCGAACCCCGTCTAACAGCTTTCGCCATGCGGGAAAACATAACTTTGCACACTGATTAGGAAAACTACTATTTCACATTGTATCGAATGTATTTTCAACGTCCATGTGTTATTTGACATAATGAAACATTTAAATCAGTTGTGAAATAGACTAATGATGCTTTTTGAAACCAAATTCTTTACTGTTAGTTCAAATTCTTCTAGTATTTTAGGTATTATGTCCGGCATTACTTTGTCAGATATTTTTGCTTTTGTATTCAGTAGTGATATAGGCCAGTAGCTGTCTTCTTTTTTGTCCGATTTTAGAATTGGTATTATACCTATTGGGAATCTTAAAACTGCTTGGATAATGTTGCAGTCTGAAGATACAATTTATTATATATTGATAACTACTGAAGATATTTCTCCGGTCTCGGAGGATTGGAAAACTTGTTTATATTTTGTCGAAGACTTAATATGTAACAAACTAAAAAAATATGGAAACTTTGAAAATTCAATGGTTATCTCTCACATCTTCTATAAAAATTTTCCTGAATCGAACTTTACAATTATTGAAATATATCAAATGTTTTATTTTCGATGTATATCTGTACTTTACATTCCTTACCATTTTATGTCCAGCTAAAAGAACACCTGTTCTTGCAAAGAAAATAATTTGCCACTAAATACCTAATCAATAATATGCATCACTTAGTGACGACTATAAAACTTTGCAATTGACAAATAATAAGCATATCACGTACATCCCATTTTCTTTTTATGGTTTATTTCACCAAAGCCGTTAGTTTTTTATTGACTTAGATGGAAATAAGGCAAGGCAATAGGGTAAGACTTCCCAGATGGTTTTCTACCAGTGGCAACTCGTAGGTAAACGCTGTGAGTAACTATTTTATTGATGGTTTATGAGTATTAGCTAGCTGTTTAATTGTTTTTGGATATGATTTCACTTCATCCAAACACCAATTTTATATGATGATGATATCAAGATAGAAACACTATGTAAGTCTATTCATATTTTGAAAAATGAATGTACTTATCGAAGTTTATTACTAAGAAGAAAGCAAATATGAAAACTTTAATTAAAAAATATTAAAATAAGTTGTTATAACTAAGTACCTAAAGTTTTTAGAAAAAAACCGGAAGGGCATTTCAATTGGACAGATTGGAAGTTCCAGGTAAGAATTTAACTTCAGGCTAATAGATGCTTTGACAAAAATAATCTTAAATATCCCACTCAAAGCAATATTATTTCAAACTTATCCCAGGATAACTAATCAACATTTTTAGCAGCACTAAAGATATTTGTGATTAGTTACACAGTATTTTTAATTAGCGCCAACGCTGTTCAACCACTTTTTTGTAGTTAAAGTAATAGATTCATTAGAAGGTAGATGGCCAAACTTGGATTGAATTAAAGTTATCGGAATCTGTTTATCCTAAGATAATTTTAGAACTATCTTATACTTATATTAAGTTTCTAAATGCATGGAAGTCCATCCCAAATGAACAAAGAACACAACAGTTGATAAAAAGAAAGATAGTCATCGTCGTCATCATCAATCAGCCCACATTCGTCCACTGCTGGACCTAAGCCTCCCTTGATTGCTTCCATATTCTCCTATTTTGTGCTTCCTGTATCCAATTTGTGTAGATACGTTTAATATCATCGGACCATCTAGTTGATGATCGTCCCCTTCTGCTGTATGCGTCCTGTCTAGGCCTCCACTCTATGATCCTCTTGGTCCATCTGTTGTCCCGCATTCTCGCAATGTGTCCCGCCCAATTCCTCACTTCAGAATTTCTATTCTTCCAACTGCGTCACTTACTCTGGTTCTTCTACGTAACTCAGCGTTTGTGATGTGATCTCTGAGGGTCAGTCCCAACAGTGACCTTTCAATTGCACGCTGTGTCACTCTGATTTTCTGTACAGCCTTTTTTGTTAATGTTAAAGTCTCAGCACTGTAAGTTAGGACAGGCAGATCACATTGGTTGAAAACCTTTCTCTGCAATGCTAATGATACTACAAATAAGTCTGTATCAATAACTTTAAAGTCAGGACAAGTAAAAGGTCTCCAAAAATCCTCAAAAAAACAAATGTTTCCGTTGCAGATTCAAACAACATTTAAAGAAGGATCGTCAGAAGAATCTGTCGATGATGGTGCAACCTGTTCTATTGCTGCTTCTACAGAAAGGTTGCAGAGTTCTCTGAATACTTAAATAATTCTAGTTGGTAATGGACGGTGTATAAAGACCTTGGGAAAGGGACAAATTATTGTTCAAATAGGGGTAAATGGTGGTACAATAGTAACCAGGAGAACTTCAGAGAATGGTCTGTATGAATTTGATGCTGAATATCAGAATAACAAACATGTTAAAGAAGAATTCCATGACTCATGTAAACGTATGAAAAGGAAAGGCGGAAAACTCAGCTAAGCTTATTGGACGGACAGATGGAATCTCGATTTTTACTAATGAAAAGAGCAGAATATGACTAAAAACCGTTTATATCCAAATTTCAAATTCAACACGATATATTTAACTTACACATGCTGAAAAAAGTCGCATGTAAGAGATTTGAACTATATTTTTGTAAGATCCTATATATATAAAACAGTTGATTCTGTTGTTAGTCAACAAATAAATGTTTTTGAGTTTCCTTAAAAATGAAGATTACTTCCCCTAAATATCCACCCTAGGATCAGTTCAGCCGCCACTGGATTTCTTCAGTTACCCGATGATACATGCGTGGGAAACATGTACTGAATTAACTTCTAATTTGTGATCGTGAGTTCATTTGAGCCTTTTTTTTAAATGATGGCCTCCGTGTGAGTAATTTGTTTACCGCCTGAATTTAGAAAACGCTACTCTCAGTTCACGTAGCGGCAATTAATTGTTTTAACAATTAGAATTGTAGATTTAGCATTTTAATGGCATAGTCGAGAGGTAGCGACGGTCTGGAGAAATGAAGAAGTGCGGCGGAGAAACGCAATTATAATTAATAGTTTTCTTTTTCCATTAAAAAGGTAAAATATAAACGAAATAAAACGTTTAACCATCTTTGCTAACAAGAATACGGGGGCTATGAAAATTTTTGGCATACTCGAAATGTCTGCAAGGTTATTTTAGTTATGATACATCGCATAATTCTTATTTTCGACTTAAAACAGACTAATCATCGTTCTACACATTCCCGACTACATAACAAGTAGGCACATTACTATAACTTTGTATACGAACTAATTTTTCTTAATTTGCAGTGACGCAATAAACACCTACTGGCCTACTTTGGGAAAATATTGAATTTGGAATTAATAAATCCTAAAGTCGCTTAGGCTTAATAGAAATACCTGCTACAAGGAAAAACACTAGGGTGTAACGTCATATATAAGTAAATTGATAAATGAAGGATTGAGAAAAAGTATAGACATTTATCTAACCATGTCTTGAGGTAGTCCTAAGCCTTATAACCTCCATATAGTAGTGAAGAGTAAAGCGATAAGGACAACCTACAGAATGACCAGAGAAGGATCCACCAAACGCAAGTTTCGACTCCTTCCTGGAAATCACCAAACCTGGGACATGCCCCAAGATGAGATGACAAAGAAGTTTTGCTTTGTGAAAGAATTCAACACAAAGCTAAGTAACAAAAGCGAATGGGACAAAGACACCATCCCAAAACTTAAGAGAAGTACCATTAAATGGTACACAGATGGTTCTAGAACAACAGAAGGAACAGGAATAGGAGTATATGGGCCTGGAACCAAATATTCCGAAAGTCTAGGCAAATCTCCGAGCATTTTCCAAGCTGAAATCTACGCCATCGGAAAATGTGTCCAGTTCAACATAGAAATAAATTTTCACAGAAAAGAGATCATCATCATGTCAGACAGCCAAGCAGTCATTAATGCTTTGAACTCCCACGTAATTATAGTTCTTCCATTATCAATTGTAGAAATATAAAAACAAAATTCCCAGATGTGTCGGTAAGTTGCTTTGATCGGCTTTGGAGGCTTATAGATGTGCCGACAAGCCGCCAAAGGAACAAATTTTTATATTTCTTCAATTGAAAATGGAAGAACTATAACTCCAAGATGGTTTGGGAGTGCCTAGTGAATCTAAATGAACTAGACAATAACAACACTGTTACCACTGGAGTGGAGGGTAATGAAATAGCAGATGTACTCGCAAAAAAAGGGCTGAAACACCATTTCTGGGACCTGAACCCTTCTGCGGAATAAGCACCAGTACAATACTTGATGAACTTGGAAAAGAAGTAAATAACAAAAGATCCCAAGGAATAAGGCAGGCCAAGACACAACTGGGAAACTATAACCAGAAGAGATCAGACGACTGCATCAGCAAAAGTAAAAACAAGCTCAGAATACTAACGAGTATCCTAACAGAGCACTGCCGGTTGAGAGGCCACCTAAAGAAACTCGGATTAGTAGAGGAAGAAGAATGCAGATTTTGCGAGGAAGAGGATGAAAACTCTATCCACATTCTCTCAGAATACATAACCCTGCAAAATCCAAGGTTACGATACATCCTAACCCTAACCTAAAGCCTACCGACATCCTGAACTTTTTGAAAGCAATAGGACTGGAGGAAAAGAAGGGGGCACAATAAATCTTATAGATCGCAGTGCATCGACACCCGCATCAACAGATAGATAGATGTCTTCAAATCGCCACTCTAGCTCTTAAGTCTCTAGAAGGGTAAACAAGGATGAGAAAAAAAGCGGCCAATGCAGGTCACTTTAATTAGTAAAATTGTAAATTGAGCATTTGTCATTTATTAACTGATTTCCATAATACGTATTTCATTAAGTGGTGGTAGCATCTTGAATATACTTCTGGTAAAACAAGAGGTCATTCTGTCACTCTGTCACCATTGTGGTCATTTGGAAAATTGAGTTCTACTGAAATCTACATATTTAAATAAGTGAATAAATAAATAAATATTTGGGCCGATGCGATCCTGGAGTTCAAACGACGTACACAAATTTTTCTTCAGTATTTACAAAGAAACAAACGCAAAAACATAATAACCCTAAGAAAATTTAAGCTCTAATAATTATATAACTCAACGACTGCATCGTAAACTATTAGAAGCGAGCGTACGTCATTTTTTCTTTCTTCCGAGTAAGGTACTTATAAGTTTAAACATGTTACATAAAGCAATTTTTTCAAAGAAGTGGAGAGGCACTTAACAGACTATACGCGGGTAACTTACACAAAAGGCATTCGCGGGAGCTCTATATAAACATAATAATGTTGTCTACTTTGAATTGCAGGCGATGTTACACTCCGAAAAAAAATTTCTTGTCAGAATTTTCACTAACCTTAGTTGTATGGGACAGATTTTGGTGACTATTTCACTCATCTTCGAATTTTCACAAAATCACAATCCAAAGACAGCTGGTATTATCTCGATAATACTAGCTGTCTTTCAATCCTGATTGGTCTATCAGCGTAACCATGGATACGAATTGCAAAACAAAATTTGACATTTTGAAAAAAAAAATAATTACAGCTACAGACGTCAAAATGAGACCTTTTACTTTGTTTGTGAAATAGCCTAATAAAATTCCACTCGTGATTGAATTCATCTCATAAGTCTGTCTCTTATTTCATAACTCAACTGAGTTGCTTGAAAAAAACACCACGCGTCCTGCGGACTCGTGGTGTTTTTAAGCAACTCAGTTTCGTTATGAAATGAATCGACAGACTTAACGCGCAAATTCAATCACTTGTGGTATTACTATTGAAAATTCCACACCTAACATTTTCTACCAATTAAAATCCTTTATTTTGTATCGTTACCACAGCAACTAAAAAATTTCCGGAATGTTTTGTCGTCCTTGGAACTTTTTTGACGTTTATAGGTAAAATGTAATTTCCATTTAACTTCAGATTGTTACGAATTTATTCTATAAGGTTCCGATGATACATTTTAATTTCACTAACTTCATTACAAAACGTATTTCGCAAATCGCTCCATTGTTATAAACTCTACAACACAACAAATTTATTTAGATAATTTATACTCAGGTAACGTCAAAAGTTGCTTACACTTGCTTAACCAATTCATATTATTATTTTTTTAAATACCTATTTCATTATTTTCTACCAACTTTAGTAAAACGAATTTGTAAAAAACTGATAGATTGAACTGCTATCGACTTATTTTTTGTTATTTTGTATAACTAAAGTAGATTAATTGTATTTTATTTAACCTAATATTACGCGTGCAAATTTCATTGATACTATGTACCACTTCGAGTTCCTTGTAAGAAAATATATTTCTACCAACTTTAGTAGAATGAATTTTTTAAAAACTGATAAATTGAGATACTATCGACTAATTGTTTATTATTTTGTGTAATTAAAATAGATTAATTGTGTTTTATTTAATCTAACAAAAAACCGTCATTATCCTAGTAATTTTTTAATAATATTTCGATGTGAAATTTTCTTATCGAATACCACTCTGGCATCAATTAAAAACAGAAAATTTTTTCTCGAACACGAATATTTTTTAGATAATTCTACCGTGTTCTCGAAAAAATTTCCAGTAATAATTGAAGCTCTAGTGGTATTATAAATGACAATTACACGCCATTTTTGAACCAATCAGAGTCTAGTTTTTTGTTTGATAAAAAAGCACCAAATGCCAACAATTTTTGGGGTTTTAACAAAAAGGATCCCAAATATAAATTAAAGAAATTAATTGAGAAGGGGAAGGTGGGCCACTATGGGTCAATTTTCGCTTTTTAATTTTTCTAATTTTTCCGAGAAAATATTTTAACTTTCTAATGAATGCAATCCAAAGGTAAACTCATTTCCTACATTATGTGACTATCAAAGTTTAAAAAAAATTTACAGCAAAAAATAGAAAAATAAAATAACAAAAACAAATTTTTGACCCATTGTAGACCACCCATGGAAAAACTAATGTCAAATATTATTTTTCCTTTTATTCATTTTGTGCCACGAATACTTCTTGGAGCCGGTAATATAAACCGAATGTCTTTTTCTGGTACATCTGCAACATCTAGGACTCACCTTTGAAGAGTTGAAAATTTCATGCCAGATCGTTCTGCAGCTGGTCTTCTAAGGTAACCAAATTAACCGCAGCTCTCATCATTTCTTCCGAAAAGCACCTTTATCGGTTTTTCGTTTTCGGTTGTGTGTCATTTTACCTTTTATCTATAAAGAAATCGTTTATACAGTAAATTTTAACGTACTTTACATTGACCCATTGTGTCCCAAAAAAATAAACCCATTGTGGAACACTTACTCATTTTATAAAAAAACTGATTTAACCTATTATAAAAAATAATAATTCATCTAAGCGGACACATGATTTTAAAGCTAACATATTAAAGTACTGAGTGACATAATAAAAATTTTAAATATTTACATATTAAAAATATGAAAAATAAACTTACCAGAGTAAATAATTTTACTTTATGAATGGAACTCTTACCTTTTGATCTTTGAAGGAAGCCGCTTCAAATTAACACTATGCGCTTCTCATTAGATCGTGGATCTACTAATTTTTAAAATCTGTGACCGAGATAAGTGGGAGGGGCGATGACCCATTGTGGACCACGACCCATAGTAGCCCACCCTCCCCTACTCACGAATATTATTTTTTGAAATGAAAGTCCACTCTTCTATTTTTTCATTATAATTTGGAAAGCATTGTTACTCTTCATTTATAGTATTTCTTAAAGTCTAAATCACGAACATGGGCGGTGATTCGATAGTTCAAGACCGTCTTACAGATTTTAGGATGAAGGAGTAGAGTCTATTTAAGCTTATAAATATTTACTAAAGAGGCAAAAAAAATTTGGAATCATTTTTTCAAAGCCAAATAAGCGTAAGATTAAAATCTTTATGCAACATTTAAATAGTAGAAGTTTAAAAATGTTGTTTTCCCTTGATTTTGTGTTTATCTGATAAGGACCTTGCTGTGTTGACTCTTAGTTTTGCTTAAGGTTCTTGCAATATTTTTTCTCTCTAGGAACATTATTATTATTATTGTTATTAAAAGCTTATTTATTTTAATGTTGAATATATAAGTATTATGATGTTTTAACATTAGTTTTTTTAAAGTTAATGTTAATTTTTTACTTTATTCCTTTAACATTTATATTTCACACGTTCAAGAAACGTTGTTTTCCAGAGTACACAAACGTAATAACGTTGTCTACTCCGAATCGCAGGGCATCACACACACGCCGAGGTAGGAACCAGGAATGCCGCTCGTCTGAGCGCATTCCATCAAATGTGGTGGCTTCCTGGTCGCATTACAGACACTGTAAAATATGCCAACTTCTTCCAGGAATTTACTATTTCAAAGCTATGACGATAAATTTTCAAACTTGGTCTCATCAACTAATGCGAATTGTCATTGTAATTTTAGTTGAAATTGAAACTAAGAAGAGAAAGTCTGAAGAAAATCCATTAGAGTTTCAACAATTTATCTAACGTTCCAGAAGTATTTAATGTGTAATTAATCCTCTATGGGGTGAATTATTTTTTAAACGAAAAAGAGACCATTAATTATAACTGATTTTATTTAGTCTAAACGGGTACGAGTACAAAAAATATTTTTTTAATTTAGTAATACAAAAAAGTTGAAACAATTTATCATCTCATATGAAAAAATTAAATTATATGTCATATAGACAAATGTACTTGTTTATGAATGAGATATAACCATACAGTTTCTATCATTCATAAATCATAACATATTGAGATAATATTATAATTATTTATAATAATATTGTAATTATACGATTTTTACTTTTTAAATTCCTTTTATTTTTAACTTTTTCTCTCTGACATATTTTTTACATACTTCAAAATTCTATATTCAACAACTAACAAAAACTTTCCTAACTACTATCACCAATTTTTTTTTCTTAAGTCCGTTTCAAATATTTTTTTTTAATTCGTTTAACATCCACATTTTTCATAATTTTGTCCCATTTTTTTTATACCATAAGAATTTCATATAATAACAAATTCCCCCAAATTTGCATTCATTTGGTATTTTAAAAAAAAATAACAAATGAATGCTAATTTATCTTAATTTTTAGTTATTTTTAAAATTGTTCCATAAATATTTTAATTTTAATTTTATTATCCATTTGTGGAAGTTTAGTTTCATTTTATTATTTATCATTTTTGTCAATATTTTTCGTTGTAATCTTTTAATATCCATTAATTTGTGATCTTTCCCCCTACATGCCTTCATTCGTATATATTACGTGTTTTCTGTTATTTCTCTTCTTTGTTCTATTTGAATTTTAATATTCTGTATATCACCATTTACTTCTTTTTCTTTGCTCCTATCTTCTTGTTTAGATATTTTAAAATTGATTTGCATTTTCTTGTAAAAACTTTCTTTTATCTGTATATTTTTATTTAAATCTCTTCTTGTCCTCAAGTTTTCTTCTTCAACTATTTTCATATTTTCTTTTAGAGTTTCTTCCATATTATTATTATTTATTATTACACTTCTTTCTATTATTTTAATTTCCTTTTCTGTATGTTCTGACTTTGTTTCTTGTACTGTTATCTTCTGTTCTATTATATCTCTTCTAATTTGTGTCGTCTCACTTTTGATATTATCAATTTCTTTATCCTGCTCCCCAAATTTCTTGTTTGAATTCTACCAATATTATTTGATTTTCCTGTTTCATTTCTGCTAATATTGTTTGAAATTTTTTATCAGACTCTTCATATCTTTCTTGAATTTTTTTATCCATTCCTACCAATCTCCTATCCAAATCTTTCTTCTCTTGTTTCGACTCTTCATATCTTGCTTGATTTTCTTTTCGATTTTCATCAAATTTCTTATCTATATTTTTAATTTCTTGTTTAAATTCTTCCGATGCCCTATTCATCTGAACCATCATCTCCATTAACTCCTTAAACTGATCTCTACTTGTTTTTTTCCTTTCTTCTATACTCCCGTTCTTCCTTCATGTTTTTGGGTTCAGTCAATTTCGAGCCCACGTTATTGGCGCCAATTGAAATAATATTATTTATTTAGAATATTGTAATTATACGATTTTTACTTTTTAAATTCCTTTTATTTTTAACTTTTTCTCTCTGACATATTTTTTACATACTTCAAAATTCTATATTCAACAACTAACAAAAACTTTCCTAACTACCAATTTTTTTTTCTTAAGTCCGTTTCACATATTTTTTTTTTTAATTCGTTTAACATCCACATTTTTCATAATTTTTGTCCCATTTTTTTTATACCATAAGAATTTCATATACATTTTTCTCAAAATAAAAATTCACTCATATAGTAAAATAACCAATAAAGTCTACAGTGACAGAATTGAACGCCTCATCAATCGCTTTTTGATAAGACATGTATTAGAACCCTCATTGGTTACTACTATACTTTATATGAATTTTCAGCAACTGCTTTTCCCATTTCCCATTGAATAAACCAGTTCACATTATCATTGGTTGCCCAAATCCTACACCAACAAGCGACGTGTACCTTCTCGCTGCAATCGCCCCTCAAGGGATTAGAAGAGTTCTACTCTTCGAAAACCAACCAGCCATGGGCAGATTGGAATCTGCAACATTTTCTTATTTTCAACCACACCCACTTGGAGGGCACTTAGCAGAAAAGAAGAATTTAGAAACGGAGTGTTGGAGCTGGGAATCTTTTTATACAACCCAAAGAAGCTTACTGCTGGACATTCTTTGCCATGATCAGTATCGAGAAGTCTCACTAGACTGGCAACGGAAGTTTCAAAGTGTAAAGAAAACCTTTAGAAGTGGTCAAAATCATATCTGATCCGGCAATATCGGACAAGTCTGGCTAATTAGGACTACTAAATTCTGGAAGGCTTTTCTACATTGCAGATATAAACAGCGTTGTTTTGATGTATGGTTATAATATGTGATGGTAAATTCATAATGGTCTCTAAAATCTTCTTTAATGGAGAATAACCCTCGAATTCAGACGTGATTAGACTTTTGCCAACGATAGTCTATTGAAATTCAACTTGTTTTCTGTTTTTCTGGCAAGTCTAATATATACATCCATAAAGCTGCCTCTACATCATTGAGATCACTTTTTACAATCATTAACAACAATTGCAATCATTTTATGAAAGATCATTAATAACGATTTTACCGAGAACTGGCCCCAGATGACTTTCCTGTGGTACACCAGATGTTTTAATAATTTGTCTATAGAATCCAATTCTTTAAGATTAACTAATTAAATTTTTATAGTTTACTATATCAAATGATTTTGAAAAATTAGTTTCAACAATAAAAATCTGATTTTTATGTTATATAAAATTCAGTACATATAGGTAGATAAAGATATAATGGATGCATTGAAATAACCCCCTAAATGTTTAATCACTTTAAAAACTAGATCGTATGAAAAATGAATTAACTAAACGTATTATTTTCAACAAACGAAAGTTTAAAAAAATAATATTATTATACCTGTAATCCTAACTTCCTTGAAAATAAATCTAAAAATAATAAACGACGAGGGTGGAACCAAAAACATCGGCGAATGCACGAACACGCATGCAACACCTGGTGGCTCTATCCTTCATTCCTGTCATGCGACTGATTGCCTCACACCGCAAATCCAGCCCTTGCAGGGGGTGTAGAACCACCCCAGCATCCCGAAACCCCTACACACTCGACTCACCGACCCCCCCAAGTCCCCGTAAAATCCATGCAGCGCTTATTTCGTTCACTAATCCACGTGGATTATGAAGGCCGCAGGCCAGCTTGAAATTTGATTGTGTTTTGTCCCGGTTCTTGTTCGTGTTTTATTGTAAACTTCTAGTTTCCAAACAGTTGGATATCCTTTGGATTTTCTCTGACGAAGGTTTTTTAAATGGTTATAGTCGTTTCGGAAATTATATAAATAAAAAGGGTATACAGGGTGTTCCGTTACTTAATGGGAACAGTCGAGAGCGTATAGGCCTTGTTCTAAACTCTCCACCGCATCTTTGTGACGTACATTAAGTATTATCATTAAGCCATTTTCCATTTTATTTATGCACTAAAAGCAAATTTTGCCTTCAATTATACGCTCCCGACTTTGTTCCAATTAGTACCACCCGATGTACTAACCAATTTCTAATTAAATTATAAATATAGGGTACTAAATTTCACTCTGTATATGATTAAAATTTAAAGTTAAAAATGTTGTTAAAGGCTATTTTACTAGTAGTTTTAAGAAATAGAGAAAAATTTAAACTATATCATCATCAGATCAAGATAGTCAATAAACTCCTATCCTTCTTCCCGAAGTCCAAACGTTTCGACCCTAAAAGGTATAATGATGATAAATCATTGTTTTACAAAATTATTTATTTTAAATTTCACCCCACCCCAATTGATAATATACCGATTCCATTATTTCAGATGATAAATGTATGCCTGAAACATTAATATCGCCAGACTCATCATCAGATTCCTCAGGAGGAATAATCTGAAATAAACAGTCTGTTTGGCCCAGTTATCCGAAATAGATGTGTCTGTGTGTCAATAAATTTGTTTTAATATTTTATAATAAAACGACTTACAAGTACTTACATTTCAACATGATTATATTGAATTATATTGACAACGGTATGGGGATAATCTAAGCCCTTTATCTGAAAAGGTTTAGTTATTTGTGACAATATTCGCTATTAGTATTTTCCTTAAAGAAAACTCAGACAACTGTACCATTTTTTCTATATACTGCCCATCAAAGTATATATTTTTAACACGTTAGGTAACAGATTCATAGCCATCGTGTTTCTTTATTTTCGTGTGATTATAGTGCAAAAAAAAACTTTTTCTACAACCCTGTACGAAAAAACGTCATTTTGTAATAGAACACCTTCATTTCTAGTGACGAAAGTTAAATTTTAAAACAACTTATATCTAGTTGCCTGGTTTTCATTATTTTGACGTTCCTCGTTAATTATTTAGACTTGTCAGTTTGCACTGAAAGCATTGTTAGGTTTTTTAAGTTATCATGATTTCTGATTCGGAAAATGATTTAAATTTTCTAAATAAACCATCAGAAATAGCAAATCAAACTGAGGAAACCTCTTTGGATTAATTACCAGTAAAATCTAAAAAGAGATATGAAAAAATATATGCAAAATTCATGGATGGGAGAGTTCATAATCAAGTAAATTCATTTTCAGAAAATGTGCTGCTTTCGTATTTTGAATGAAGCCAGGCAGCAAGATATATTGGTTTTGAGACTTTTTTATTTTTTGTTTAATAAAAATGAAAAAACTGCATTCCAGTTATAAAACACATTCTTTAGCATATTATTATGATATAATAATTGTTGTAGAAAAAGTATAGTGTTTCACTCGTCTTGGCTGGTTCATTTTGAGAGTGGATTTTTTAGCACATTTGTCATCATTTTAGGTAAATCATACAATAACTGTTTACTCTACTAATTTTGTCATTTCGCCAATAGCCCTTGGAAGATAGGTTCATAACTCCACTGGATTAATTTCCCAGATGCTCTCAGCATTCAATATTTAAAATTTAGAAGTTAAACTAGTACCATTCGTTTTTAAACAATATACACTTTTGCCAATTTTAACATGTATAATCGTCACGGACATCCGTCAGAATGCGTAAACTGAGTGAGTCATGAATTTCCAGGTAGTCCGAGAATATCATGAATAAATGTACCGAAGCAATTTTACTATGTTGCCATTTTACACAGATATGCTCCAATGTTTTGAAGTACATTTTCTGATCGATATATCAATACAAATATTTTTTGTTTAGACTAAATTTTTGTGAAAAACATTATTCGTACAATCCCGAAAGCCCTAAAATTATTTTAAAAAATTGAAGCAAAGACATTTTTTCTAAAAACCATAAATTTCTCGAACAAGACGTGTTACAAATACACCCACATTCGTAATTAATCAAGAAGGTTCAATTTTAACCCTCAACTATCAGGAACGCGGATGTTCCCGTATCGTCGAGAAGAGCCAGTGGAATCCCGGCATACGTAGGCGTCCCGTAGGCCTTCCACAAGCCCCCATTTCCTATGGAGGGGGCGCGTGCATGACTTCGCATACGCAACAAGCACGCACCCTGAAAAATGTCAATTTGTTCTTCATTAATAATGGATATTAGTTCTGACAGTGAAAGGCCGTAAATTCCGGAGACGCCATAATGAGTCTAAGGTATCTGCGGGTAGTGCAAATGAGAATTTCGCTGAAATTTTCGCGGAATTTTTTATGATTATTTGGTAATTGAAAGTTATAAGTTATAGTGGAACGAGCAGTATAAAATATGAAATTAAAAAATAGATTAGTTAAACCAGTGCTTTTATTGTGGAAAATTGTAGCATTTTTTTTTATTATTATTAAACACCCATATAGGCATCTAGTATATTACAAACTGGTCACCAGTGACCAATGAGCAATTTACTTCTAACTTAATGTAATCGAGTTTGAAACTTAAAACTAAGGTATACTCGTCAGCGTTCCTTAGGTTCTGTAGAATGGATTGCACTAAACTTTAACGTGCACACATAAGCTCTGCTCTTGCACTAAAAACACTAAACTAACTCAAAGGGCTTGATCCTTTTAAGTCTTCTTTCTAACCCAGTATTGTCAAGGAGCTGGATAGCCTCGACATTGACATGATGATGAAGTCTTTCTTCATGACTCTTGGCTAATTTTTTTGATGGTCTGGTCAACAGTGTTCATTTTCAGATCCCTATGGAGATCACTATTGCGAATCTACCAAGGGGCATCTACTATGTTCCTCAGTGCTTTGTTTTGAAATCTTTGGATGATTGCTAACTTGCTTGCTTTGGTGCATCCCCACAATTGGATACCATAGGTCCATACAGGCTTAAGTATCTGCTTATAAAACATAAGCTTATTATGTAGAGACAGAGTGGAGTTTCTTCCAATTTTTTTTTTAACATGTACTTTCCATCGGAGTTTGGC
This sequence comes from Crepidodera aurea, assembly GCA_949320105.2. NCBI lineage: Eukaryota > Metazoa > Arthropoda > Insecta > Coleoptera > Chrysomelidae > Crepidodera > Crepidodera aurea. Next base: position 41,625,467 of record OX439473.1, read on the forward strand.
ATCTAAGGTAATACATAATTATTTTGCTGTGTTTGAATATGGAATCAGGTTATTGTTTATTTTGACTGGAATATGATCTATCCTGATAAGGTGGACAGCTGTTTGCAGCTTGTGGTTTGCTCCTTCATTGCTCTTTCCTACTGCTAGAATGGCAGTGTCGTCGGCGAAGGTGGCTAGGGTATTGTTTTCTAACTTTGGAATATCACATGTGTACAGTAAGTATAGGACAGGTCCTAGGACACTTCCTTGTGGTACTCCAGCCTTAATTTCTTTAAGATCAGAATAGGCTTCTTCTTGCCTAATTCTAAAGTATTTTTCCGATATATATGAATGGAGGATCTCTGTATATTGTTTTGGATGTATTAAGCCTTCATGCCAAACCTTATCAAACGCTTGTGCTACATCAAGAAAGATAGTAGCACAAATGTTTTCCTCTTCTAATGATTTCTCTATAATGTCGGTTATTCTATGAACTTGGTCGATCGTCGAGTGCTTATTTGAAAATCCAAATTGTTGATCAGGGATAATTCCTCTTTCTTCGATAAAATCGTAGCATTTAATAAAAGATTGTTGAATTCCGGTTAAAAACCCGCTGAAAATAAATAATATATATAAAAAATAATAGGGGGAAAATACCAGACAACGAAAACATTCGATTTATCGTGTTGATTGTACTAATAACGTATTCAAAATCCAATTTCAATTTAAAATTAGAATTTTGATTAGTCGATGCATTTATAAACAGAGGGACATATTACGAATTATCGATATTATGTATTATACATAATTTTTGAGTTATGGTGAAGTGTCAGTAAAAAATGGCACACATATTGATGTTACTGATAAATCAATGTTAATATAACTTACATACACAACAATAAAAAGCTACAAATACAAGCAACAGTGAGTACATATGAAAATTGAGAGGATAAACTTGAAAATGGCAATAAGACAATCTAAATTCGATGATGAAGATTGTGAATGGGTAACCACTTACATGCTGATCGGGATGTCCTTGCTGGGAAGCTAAAACTCTGATAAAAAGAAGAAGAAAAAAAAGAAGAGGACGATTGAGGCAAACACTGGAACGAGACATCAAAAAAATTAGAATTGTGGAAATGGCGTGAGACATATTTCAAACAACAGAAGCCTGTAAAATCGAGAACTACATCAAAGCTCACCGGTTTATTATAAAATTGCAGAGAAGGATTTCTCTAACAGTACAAAACTTTGATCATTATATCCGAAAATCCGCCGTTTATTACTAAGTAATAAACTAAAAAAAATCTTGTTTTAACATTTTTTAAATGCGAATGAGTTCAGATGGTGACATTATGTGTTATGCGGTGGTTCTACGGTTCGAGTAGGTTGTAATTGAATATATTTTGAATTTTTAGTTATCGTTTTTGAAATATGTATGATTATTCCAGAATGAATGAATTTAAATATCTTATTTTAAAATATTTCGCGCTTATTTGTCTCAAATCGCTTATTTTAAACTTTACGGTATATTTTGTGTATACTGCTGCTACTAGAATTAATATCGACCCAGAGATGGATTTATGCATAACAGGGAAGCGTGTTTGAGACTCGTTGATTTGGATTTTTTTCCGATTGAACATCTAAAAAATAACGAGACTAACTGCTAGAGATAAGGACAGTGATTCGTAATCCCGACAGCTTCGGGTAGAAGGGAATTTGTTTATTATTTAGATATTAATTTTTTACACATAATTTTTCACGAAATTCTATTTTAAAAATAACTGTCCTATTCTAATTCGAGGTCTTTTATAGCATTTTTACAGATCTGAATATGTTGGAACGTAATTTTCAGGTCGTCCAATAAATTCCGTGGAGACCATAGTTTCAGGCTTAATATAGGATGCTGTCCCTATACCTTCAGACTGCTTGATATTCTTCCAACGAATTCGCTCGCCATCATTTCTCTCCGGAAGTTTTCCGCCTGTGAAATTTAGTCCTTATAATATGAATCTCGTTTTTATTTTACAGTGTGTCCAACATTTTGCAAATGCATTTTATTGCATTTTCATCAGCCAGTTTTTTGTTAACACTGAAAAGAGAATGACTAGGTTACGAAGTCGTATTGATACTTATAACACAATATAAGAATTATTTGAAGGGATCTTTACACCATGTTTTGTTTTTTAATGGTATCAGAAATAAGAAAGTTACTAGAAAATATAACAAGCAATGAGCACCAAGAACTTATTGACACATTTCAAGACGATTATATAAACTTCTTCCCTTCCTTACTTTTCTAAATGCTTTATCATTGATATTTTTACAAACTTCTGTAATACTTTGATCCAAATCATCTAATGAATTGGGTTGTTTTCTGTAAATATCTTCACATGAATAAGCTATTTTGCTATAGATCTAGAGAACTTGCTGTCCAGTTAATGCCCCCTATCGTCAAACCAATCAATGAGAATATGCCTAATCCAAATATTCCTTTACTAGTAAAATAATTCCACTAAACCTGTTCAAGCAGTTCAAGGGCCTTTTTTAAATGTTCACGTATAAAAACTGGCCATACAATACTATCACTTAACAACCAAGCCCAAATATTAACCAGTTGTGGATGCTGTGTATTGATTTCTTGGTCCTTTACAAATGTTGCTGGAGAGTTTGTTTTTAATACAGCTGAGATACACCACATTTAACACAGCTTTTGTCTCTTCCGGGTAGTTTTATTTTGGATTATTTGGATCTACAGAAAACATATTTAAAGAGTTATTTATTTTGTCTTTTATTTTGAGTCTAATTCTTCTTGAATATCTTTGATAGTGGTGCACATATTTTACAACAACAACACAACAAAGCTTTAAGTAAAAGTACTAAATGATGATTAAAAACATCTCAGAGTGATAATTTTTATTTTAGATTCGATCTAGAGCAAACTTATAAAGAAATAGATGAAACAGTCTTGTTCCAGCTGTCCCAGGAAAGGACCCTGCACGTAATACATAGGATTTTGGTTGATTGCGGAATTTAATGAAACTCTAGTACGTTGTACATCGTGACCTGTCGGTAACACTTTAAGAGGACCATAATCAAATCGTATGATTAGTATTGGAGAAACAGGGTGATTTTAAAAGTAGTTACAAAAACAGAATATAAAGGTAATTTACCACAAATTAAGACTACTTATTTTTGTTTTGTTCTCGTGATTTGGCTAAAATATGTCATGACTTTGGAAAGGCAACACTATTATGATCCAAAACGTACTCAAAAATCATATTTCGTCGTTTTGTTTACTTCGCCTATCAGAATTGAGATTTTTTCTACTTTAATTTCGAGATTTGTTAAAACGGTTCTGTTAAAGTCATATTATTTTCCAGGCATAGAAACAATACTAAATATCGGTTGTTCATGAGATTTGATTTGGATGCAAACGAAATAACAGGACATTACTGCAGATGTCGGTCGGGTGCCAGGGTGGTGGGAATGTGCTGTCACGGGGCAAGTACCCTTTGGTAACTCAGCTACAGTAGGCATTTTTCCAAGTACCAACCAAGGTTGCGGAAGAAGAAAATTAGCTTCCTGAAATACTCTAAATTATTAGTACATGCACATCAAGTAGGCATGTACATATGTAGTTACTTTTCATAGGGCCCTTGTATTTTAAAAATATAAGTTTGGATATAAGTTCAGATAAAACATCACGAGGTAGTAAAGTTGAATTGCTTATTTAAAAACTAGCGGGAAAACGCTATGTCAGTGACAGTCCATATTTAAAATTCGAAAAACAATCTCAACACCGTAAATTTATGTGCGTAAAATAAAACAAAACATCATCGAACAATCAAAACAATAAATTAGGGTTTCCGGTATTTGCGAAGTAGCCAGAAAAAGCAATCAGCTTCAGTAAATAATAATTTTCAGCGAGGTGCATGCTGAAGCCGAACATATATTAGACCTGCAATGAATCAGAGTTTCAGTTAAATCCACCTTGATGAATGTTTTTGGCTTCATGCCTGTATAAATCCTCAATGCATACCAATGAAGTACGCTCCATTCCAATTTAAGTGGCTGCACACGAAAATTCTCTTTCTCTTTTCATTTTTAGGATTCGACCGGAAGATCTTATTTTTGCGTTTGAGCGAATCCGCCAGATTAGCCGACTGGGTAATAAATTTCAGCAAGTTTTTTTTTTAATTCTATTTTAGCGCAGTGTCACGAGTTAATCAGTTATTCGTCGATTTATTAGTGGAATAATTAATAACTACGTTTATACATACGCGTGTTATTCTCGCAATTATAAAAAAAATCCTGTAAGTGATGGAAAATTACTATTGGTTTGAGAATTGGTTTGAATAAAGAGATCTTTCATTTGCAGTATCCAATTATACTTCGCATCAATTTTATCTCGTAAACGGAGTTGTTGTTGAAAAGAAATCTTTGAATAACGATGATTATCCATAGTTTGAACTTTGTGTATCCAATTGAGAGAAAACTTAAAAATATTAAAGGCAATTTTTACTCTTCCGGTTTCTAAACGTACTATGCCATCAGGAGTGGTTTTAGGAAGTAAAAGAAGTCTCTTCAAAAAATTTAGCTGAACCCTTTCCAATATATCCAAATATCTGAGACCCCACACAGGAACACAATTAAACATCACACTGATACTAATGATTCAAACAATTTCATTCTAGGAAACCAAGTATTAATTTTAGTTTTGGACATTATAGGGAGCAAGGATCATATAGCCTGTTTTCCTTTAGTAGAAGACAAAATTGACATTTCGTGAAAAAGTCCAGAAGAAGGGAATGTAACTCCTAAATAAGTATATTTATTTATTGTTTCGACATTTGGTTATTATAATAAAAATTAGTGCTACATTTTTGAAATTCTCTCCTACAAAATTACATCATTTTCGTTTTTTGTAGATTATCTACTAATTCCTTCAACCGGCAATATTTTTCTAGAATTTTTAACTTTTTTTTTTACGCGTTTTAAGCCACCCATATACACTCCCAAAGCTCTATTTTCATAAAAAAAACTTTCTAAATCTGCTATAAACAGAGAAAATAACTAACTAACTAACTTAAAGGCTCGCACTGTAAAACACCAGTAGTTACATCAAATGTCTTACATAACCCATCAGAGCCTCTTATTTGTATAGCTGCTTTTGAGTAGAACATTCCAATTATACGAAGTAGGATACTCCCAAATGAAATAATTTACTCCAGAGCAGAGAGTGATTAACTGAATGAAAAGCTCTTTTAAAATCTATAAATATTGCAAAAATCTTACGTTTTTTGTGCCTAATGTGCAAGTGGATAACCGAACTAAGGGTAAAAACGTTGTCGATACATCCTCTTCCTGACCGAAATCCTGACTGGCATTCTGGTAGAACATCAGTCATATCGGCCCATAGAGACAATCTATTAAGGATGAGAGATGTAAATATTTTTGTGCAACAATTTGGCAAACATGTAACATTGACAGTAAAATGTTAGCCCAAGATTTTGGTATTGTAAACATTATTGAAAAGAGAATTTAGACGAATAATCCAGTTATGCGGTAGATTCTTAAAAAATTCATAGCGAATGGCATCAGATCCAGTATTTTTACATTTGTTTAGAACATCATATATTTCAGTAATTGAAAAGGGACCATCAAGAAAAGGATGGCTGGCATCTTGGAAACTTACACAAGAGGATTTTTATGAGTGTAATCTCCATCAGTTTAAAGTTATTCAACCAAACTTTTACGTCAGTTTAAAAGAAAATCTTTTAAAGCTCCGTTTTCCCTAACCCGCACAAGCCTTCTGAGAGTTGCTCGTAGAAATCGGGCTTTAAAAAAGTCAGAAAATTATTGTTGACTCTAAATCTAATTTGCCTGGTCTAATTGTTTTAGATTCAAAGTTGATTCTGTAACAAAACTATTATGTTGCCTTCGTTTAGTTTGAGTTAAGCAAAAATAAAATCAGAAGTCTTTTCCGCAACTCTTGCTTTGTCATTTTCTAATTTGTTTGATCCTTATTCTGACAAAGTTAATTTTTGTAACCGTTTGTTTTCCAAAGTATTTCGCTTCAATCAGATTTGTTTTGGATCCAGATTATCCTTGTTAACTTTATATCTTTCTCTTGATGTATTTTAATTTTCCATAGAAAAAGTTCTACTTGCAAGAAAATACCTCGTCATTTGTAAAAGCTCTACAAAACAATCGCGTTTCGATCATAATAACGGAACCAGCCGGCAAACAAATAAAACGAAAGATATATTTGAACTCAGGATTTAGAAAAAGAAACCAATAAGGACGTTCCGAAAGATCACGCAGAGGAGAGCGAGACGTTGATGAAGAAAAATGGCGAAGGCGCCGAATAACCGAGTAGTCGGATAGCGTGTCCTGCGACGTCTCTGATAGATGTCCCGCGTGTTCCACTTTGAATACTTAATGTTTGATTGCTACACGACATACCATAGACGATTTAGCCATCTAATATAGATATATGGGACGGCAAGGACATATGAGATAAACTACAAATAAATATAAATTGTCTGTTGTGCACTTTGTAGGATTTTCCTGGAACAATTGCATCATTTCGCAGAGGGATGTGATTCTACTAGTAGTACATAAACTTTATTCTAGTAGTTTCAAAAGTAACACACAACAACCAGGCCAGTGTTAAAAATTTTAGGTGCTTGACTTATTAATTAAAAAATGTATCTAAGCAACAATAAAAAAGAAAAACGAGTTCACTGTCCTACGAAAGACAACGAAGAAAGAGAAAAGAAATATGTGTTTGAGAATTAAGAAGGGATCTATAATGAGATCCTGCGATACGATGTTAAAATATTAATAGAAGATTTTAATGACAATAAGTATACAATTCTTTATGAATTACCCTGTATAAAATGGTGCCAAAAAAATACATGAGTACCTAAAGGACCCTATACGATGCCATTTTGCCAACCAACTTTATTTTTCAAAAAAAAAATGTTTTTAATCTAAAAACTTCAATATCTTGAAAACCGTTGGATTTTTCTGAAAATTTGTTTATCTGTGTCCTAAAAAGGTATACTTCTACAAAATTTCATCAACATTAAATTATTTTTGAGGAAATTAAAAATAAAAAAATTAAAATTTTTTATAATTTTTTGCATTTTCCGCGAAAATTTTGAGGTTATGGTAAAATATGACTCATATAGAAGTTGTACATTTTTTCTAGATCTACAACTTTGACATTTGATATTTTTTGATAAGACGTCAAGTTTCGCGGAAAATCCCAAAATTAATGTATTTTGTGGCTCTTAAATAGATAAACTGTTAAGAATATTATACAAAAAAAAACATTTTCAGAAAACAATTAAGCACTACATGTAGTAATTCCCAACATCCCAACGCAACCATAAACTGTCCAAAGTTCAATCAGGAATACTTACTTTTAATAAATTTCAATAAATGAAATTTATAATATTCGAAAACTACTATGCAAGTAGGGTATACACATTCCGAGAATAAATGGTTGGATGTAGGTACCTTGGAATCAGTTTTAGGACTAGTGCCAATTGACCTTCGATGGTTTTATATCACTGGACGTTTTGTCCTATTGAAAATTAAGGAGAACATTTCTCTTTTTCATAGACATTGGAACTGAATAGCACTAATATATGACAATTTTAACGATTTCGGTAATGGGGTTCAATGCAGTTTTCGGATAAGTATGGCTGTGCATTTGAATAATCCAGATATATCCAGTGTCTTAAATGTCTGGTTGCTGAAATTAAAACAATAGATGAAGTTTTTACTTATTTCTTGATATAATATCCACGAACAATCCCAATTTTATATAATTTACAAAAGAATATATCAAAAAGGAACATTTAAAAAATTTATAACACATTAATATAAAAAAAATACAAAATAACATAGTGAATCTGAAAAATAGGGCTACATGCCTGGAGAAAAAAATAATAATTAAAGAAGGCAATTTTAATTAATGCAATTGTAGCAGACGGTTCTATACTTTGCATTTTTATTTATAGGGCATTTGTAAAATAAATATATACACTAAACTATAACAAAAAGAAATCTATATTTATTTATAAATATATTATGTGTGGCCAGTTTTAAAAAAACATTCATAGATTTGGGATTAAGTTTAAGAACTTATGTTTAATGTTTAACTTTAACACAATAACGATTGTAAAGGCGTTAGATTATTTTCCAAGTACTAGATTAACTGCAAAAATATTAATGATATAATTTAGGCTTCAACTAAAACAGAAAAACTGTTGTGATCTAACCAATATTAAGATTTATAGATTCAATCGTGAAATCCAAACAGCGGTAAGTTCTGGAGTTTATTTCGCAAAACAGTTTGATATCTGCAGTATAAAAACATGAATTTAACATTTAATTTTGTTGTAATATCATTTATAAGAATATTAAAAAGTACAGACCCCATTATATAACTTTGAGGAACACCGAAAATTTAAATAAAAAGCATAATGTTAGTACAAGGGATTTGACTTCTTAGTAAATTGATAATAAAATATACAAATTTCTTAAAAAAAATAATCGAATCTTTTATGCTGTAAAATTTTTATTCATGGAGTCATATTTAGTCCCTTCACTGTTTATGAAGAAAAAAACACAACAAAATAAATGCATTTCTTAGAAAAGCCCAAATAATTATTACTGTAAATTTTAGCTGTAAAATGGATGAAATTAAAAAGATTTACGTTTAGAACATGACTTTTATTAAAATAAATTACAGTACACAGAGACGACAGACGAGAAGAAGGAAGGGTTCATATTTTACATTTTGGAAAAGGAAATATTGAGCAACAAATAAGCAACAAAACTTTTATAATATAAAACCAAAAACAAACAAATATCATCCTAGATAAACAGTATACATTTCATCCCTAACCTATAAGATTTACAGCGCTATTTACAAGTTTGAAGATATACAGGGTGTTTAAAGATCAATAAACACGGTTAAGTGAGTATAAAAACCAAAAAATTATTTGACTAAAAATGTATTAGTATACAAAAAATTGATTTATACAGATGGCAAGATTTTTTTTGTATATAAAAATTATTTTTTAATTTTGGGTACCACACTCAATTCACAGCATCTTTAAATGTTATTTTTTATTAATTTGATTCTTAAAATCTGCCAATTAAAAATTCTGATCCTCAAATTTTCTCGAGTAACATTTTAAAACGTTACATTTTATTAAAAATAAACATTTTTAAAACTAATTAATGTTAACATAATTTGTTATTATCAAATACATTTTACAAAATTTGGAAAATCTTTAGAAGACAGTTCATTTCATAAATGGCGATATTGAGAAATTTAAGGTGCATCTTATAATATAAGTCTGATTTATAGATTGTTCCAGAATCACCAAGACAAGCTCATTATGGATATTCTTTTCATAAAATGATGAAAAATAAGCAATAGTTCAACCACTGTCTAAAAATTTGAGATACAAAAGCTTCCGTTTCATTTATTGTTTTCTTAATTTAACATTTTTATAATATTGGTTATATTACTCCCAATTTTTTATATAGTATTTTTTTAAATTATTTCTTACCAGGTTTTTAGATTAAAATATTTAGCAATTGTACCACTTCTTTTGTGAAACAATTCTGAATCAAGGAAGTCTTTAATAAATAATATACAGTATGTTATTTTGGTCTCACCCAGTACATAGAAAGCCCTAAAACGAGTTTGTCTATGAAATTCTGAAACAAATTTTCAATTTTTTATTACAAATTATTTGTACTAAACTTAAAAACTATATTTTACAATAGAATTTATTTGTGGAACTAAAAACACCCTGTATAAGTGATGCAGCCAGGTGTAGCCCAAACACACTGCAAGGTAAAGTTCCGTTTTTTTTATACACACTACCACATTTGTAGTTTTACGTATACATTTGTTGTACTTTCGTTAAGAAATAACCCAATTTAAAATACAAATCAATACATATTTATTTTTTTTAATACTAAAGCTATACTTTAGGTACCACACGCACAATCGCAATAAATTCTTACTAAGAGGTTTAATTTTATGTATTTATATGTACAACTTTACAAGAAGTGTCTAAATTAGTACAAGCGGTGCTCTAAATCTAAGTATACTGAACATTTTTACAAATACCTAACCAATGTGACTGGGCAGTTTGGATATTTAGCAGTTCTAAACAATTTCATCGTAATGTAGAACATTTTGCTTTAAAAACTCGTTTTTAAATTTAATTTTAACGTATCTATAGTTTAGTATGCAGTGAAATGTTTTATAATTTTAAATCCATTTAGTTTTAGTAAATTTTTAATCATATCTCATTTTAAAACGGTCATATTACTAGAAATCAACTCTCTTGAACCAAATAGCATAACACGACTCACTTATTTCTCATACAGATGGTCATAATTTGTCATTTGGTACAAAACACTAGTTACCTTGTAATAATGACATAAGATATAATAGTGGAGTGAAATTATAATTTCATATGGATGTAATAGCTAAGTCAAATTTTTTTAATTTTTTCGATTTTATACATACAAATTTTTCAATAAATTTGGGCTGGTCTTCGCGAGATATATGCGAAAAACAGCATTTTTGGTATTTTTCGAGTGGCTTGCTTCATTATTTTTTAAATATCTCCGGCTCTAAGAGTCGTGGAAAAAAAAATTAAAATGACCGTGATGAAGTAGAGTATCGATCCGTATAGTAGGGTTTTTTAAAAATGCATCCTATCCTCAAAAAACGAATTCACGCACATTATTTTTTTTTACTGAATTGGCAATAAATAACCAAAGAAACCTGGAATTTTCTTAAAAATTGGAAAAAATATGTATTTTTATGTCGGGAAGACATGGTAAAAATTTAAAAAAAATGTATTTGTCAAGCCAAAATCGGCATTTTTTGAAAAAAATTGAATTGGCCGCCATTTTTGGAAAAACAAAAGTAGAGAAAAATTTTTTATCTTAAAAGGAAGGATTTTGTTTGTTACTTTTGCCTAAGAAAATCCAAAATTTTATTTCTTTATTTCAAGTGCCCAATTTAGGGAATAATAAAAAAATTTTAAACATTTTTTGGACTGAAATACAGTTTTTCTAAGAGAATCAAGCATAAATATCGCGATAAAAAAATTGGAAAAAAATGAAAATCGAATTTTTATTTTTTACGATTTTATACATAAAAAATTGACTTAGCTCTTACATCCTTTTTCAGAATAATTTTCATCAAACTTTAAAAAAGTAACATAATTTAATGAAATAAATACTCAAAGTTAATGGTAACTTTCATGTTTTGATTGTTTTGTATTACAATACAATTTTTTTGAGAGTTTAAATTTTACTGCCATATTAAGTTTGGTAGAATTTAATTTTTAATTACACTCATACAAGATTTAATATAATTAATTTTACTTTAAACGAGCAGTGTCAAAACAACTGCAGTTTGAGTGTGTGAAAAGCTAAGAACGCAGTATTAATAAAAAAAACAGTTGATAAAATTTAAATTAAAATTACAAAAATTAGAGATCATCGTATTTTTAATTATTATTAAATTTTACAATACAACAGTTGAAAAAAAAAGTTTTTGGTATTTATTTTATTTCATAATAAACTAAAATTTGAAATATGTACTTGTGGGTCAAAAATTAATATTTGGTAGGTAGATTCCCTTATGTTTTGGGGGTTCAAAAATATTTTTTAAAAATTTTTACTGTGTGGCCATATTTGTTGGCCTACAAAATAAAACCATAACTACCTAGTTATATGTATTTATTCATGTATTTTCTACAGCTCAAAATTATTGGTCGCAAATTGGGAAAATTCAATTTTTGAAGGGTAATTTTTCAAAGAAGGAATAACTTTTCAGCCTTAATATTTTTATATATAATATTTTTTGTTGGGGGACCAGATAAAAATCTGAAAAATGCATACATAATAGGTCTTTATGATATCATACAAGTATAAATTTCAACTTTGAGATTCAACAACAAAAAAATACGTTATTTTCGCATCCGCTAGGTATATACAAAACGTATAGTAATTTTATGATTATCCAATTAACTACAAATTTTGAATCTCAAAGTTGAAATTTATACTGAAGTTTGATATAATAAAGACACTATTATGTGTGCATTTTTCAGATTTTTAGCTGGTCCCCCAACAAAAATATTGCAGGTGAAAAAAGTTCAAAAAGTTGTTTTTAAAAAATGCATATCTTTTTATCGGTAAGAGTGTCACCATTAATATAAAATTATGAAAAGTAACTATACTGCAAAAAAAAATATTAAGGCTGAGAAGTTATTCCTTCTTTGAAAAATTATCCTTCAAAAATTGAATTTTGCCAATTTCCGACCAATAATTTTAAGCTGTAAAAAATATATGAATAAATACATATAATTAGGTAATCATGGTTTTATTTTTTAGGCCACATTGTACTGAACTCAATGAGAAGGCTAGGACGATCCATTGCTGTACAATTTAAAAAATCGTAGATGCCTGCAAACGCGAGAAATCGCGTGCGGCCTAAAACAAATATGGCCGCCATTTCCAAATGGCACACAATAAAAATTTTGAAAAAATATTTTTGAACCCCCAAAGCATTTTGGAATCTACATACCAAATATTAATTTTTTACTGAGATGGTCAAGCACTAGTGGATTGACCCTTGTATGAAATTGAAATTTAATTACAGTTCATTTTAATTAATTTCATCTGTTCTTAAAATTAATATACAACGTTATTTCTAAAATATTGAAAGTTTTTTACAAAATATTATATTCTAAACATCACATACATTTTTAATTTGAAATTCAAAAAACAATATGCAGATATCACCTAAAAACTTTTTGGAGCTTTTCTTTATACATATAATGTTTAAATAATTATTGTGGAAGAAATTAAATTTAAAAACGGTCTAATCATTTTATTATCCATATTTTTTTACATACATTTTTGTGAATTTATGAGAAATTGTTTAGAATTGTTTTTATTAAATTTTAATAATATTTTCTGTCATTAGCTGTGGACAATCTGAGTTTACATAAATAGGCCACTAATCTACTCTGTATAATCTTAAAAAAAGAGATCCATTTCTTTCAATAAAATACTTTTTACAGTTCGAAACTGCCACCATACTAATATTCTAAACATCGAAATTCAATATATTGCACATTCCAATTGGCTTTAAATCACTAAACCAAAAATTTTTATACTGACATGAAAAAATATAAAATACAATAAAGTATTGAAGAATGTTCATATTTACATTTATAGATAGAATAATACAAAGAAAACATAATATTTTAAATTTTCTTCTCAATTTTGACTTAGAGCTATTAGGATTTTTTTACTTTACGTATATCGTAATTACGTATATTTTTTTTAAGTATGGCACATATAACCAGTTACGTATCTTTTTTCATTCTCAAACAATGCTTTTTTTTACAAATAAATTTTGTAAATTAAAATATCCACTCAAAAAATATTTTATCACTATTAATATCTTACTTTGGATTATAAATATAGGATATATCTTAACTAATGAGACGACATTCAGGTTTTTTCTAAATATTCAAGTAAAAAAATTGGCAAACTAATATTTTTTATGCATAGTATTTCAGTAAAAAATAATTTTGTATAATAAACGATTATAATTTTTGTCCTGAATCGAAATCTCATTTTTTAAGGAACACCCCGTGTACATATTACACTATCCACTAGAGTATACACAATTTTCACAATGAAGAGTCCTGTTTTGGTTGTAGTACGTATTTCCTTGATGGCTGATCCGATTTAGTGGAAATTCCTGGAGTGGTTGGCAACACTTCCTGTTTCCGGACGCCTGAGGCATTGCCAGGGAGTCTGTAATAATTTCAGATTTTGTTTTAGATTGCCAATTAATCAGGGAGCTCAAGGAACGATACCAAAAACTTTCAAATTAAATTTTGTTTAAAAGTATGGGTAAGTATATATTTTAAATTATAATTCGTTAACAGTATTTGTTAATTCATTCTCATTTATCTTTTCATTTTGATATATACGAAAAGAGATTATGGAAAACATCATTTAAACTTTAAAATGTATAAAGAAACGACTCGCTGAAGATAAGATAGAAGAACAAGAAACAGCTCTTAGATCAAGAGAGGCTAAAACGACAACATATGCGTATTAGGAAATCTTCTAGCAAACATGTAGAGATCGGAGAAGAACTCATGTTAGGCTTTATTGATGTTAGAGCGACCTTTGACTCAGTTGAGACGAGCCAATGAATAAAAAAGTCGCCCCAATTGGTACGAAACTATATAAGAAGAGGAAAAATGGTAGAAGAAATGATAGAGATAGCAAATAATAGAGGCAAGAAGGGAAAGAGGCAAAATGGTAGAGAAGATGAAGACAATGACTGTAAATTGGAACGAAGGAATAATCTTTTTCTTGAGTATAATTAAAAACACAATTAACGAAATATAAAATATAGTTTAAGAATATAAATTAACTCTTTCTATTATTTAGTTTAAATTATTGAATAAAAATAAAATTATGTATAATCGATATTTAAAATAAAAAGTTTTTGGTTTTACATTCCCCGAGTAAAATTGTTAGTTAAATATGGTTTAATAAATTTAAATTTAATGGTGTTAGATACTTAAATTTATAACAAAGCCTCAGGCTCCGTAATGAATAATATACTAGTTTATTGAATACATTAAATCTATTTGTTCATATATACTGCTTGATGTGAAGTAACATTTATTAAAATATTTTTGATTACACTCTATTCACTATCGGAGATAAATAAAAAGTAAGCACTATTGAATTAGTCATTTGAAAATAAAATATTATTGTTATTATTATTACATATTTAAATTTTTGGAGTTAAACTTAAGTGATGTCGTTATGTTTTAAGAATATAAATTCTATTAGTATTCAGGTCATTTTATCTGGGATTATAAAAGGCTCGCCTATTGTCACTGTCACTGAGTGGTACTAATAAAATTAAATAAATATTACTATTACTCTATGGTAAAAGCATTAAGAGCAAACCGCACCCCTTTAAAAATTTCAAAATCATTCCATCAAGCCTTTAGTTTTAGTCTGATTTCTTCCCTCATATTTCACTAAAATTTCTGCTCACCCAACCAATCCCGTTCCACTCCTCATAACCACCTGCTGATATCAGACCGAGAACAATTCTTTCTACCTCTCAATCAATGTTGCCCTTATTAGGAACATTGATCTGTCACTCACAAATCCTATCACAATCTCCAATCTCCCACCTTGGACAAAAAAACTGGCCAACTTCAACACTAGTCTCTTTAATGGCAACAAAAACGTTACGCCCAGTCATCTTCTAAGGCTAGCTTTCTCTGAACTCATACTCACTAATAGTTATGACAAAGTCCTCTTTACAGATGCTTCGAAGGGCGAGGAGACAGTTGGCTGTACCGTGGTTTCTGAAAACACGATTATAACAACAAGCCGTCTATCCACCAACTGCAGCATACATACTGCTGAACTAATTGGAATACCGAATGCTCTGAAATCTCCTATGTGCAATAGTCAAAAAGTAGCAGTAAGCACAGATTCATTATCATCTATCCACTCAATAAAAAAAATTTACTCACAAAACCCAATAGTGCAAGAAATACATGAGGTATGCCACCACCTTGCCGACAGAGACATTTTGATATCCATCATTTGGACCCAATCCCATGTAGGAATCCCGGGAAATGAGAAGGCAGACAAAACAGCAAAAGAATCACGTTCCTCTGAATTGCCCCTTCAACATATCCAACTATACACTGATCTCAGGCAGACCATCAAAGAAAGAATGTATACTACATGGCAAAACTGTTGGAATCAAACATTTACAAAACTACGCCAGATACAAGCCTCTATTCACTCTCCCAGAATTCCCCCCATATGGCGAAAAAACAGAACAGTTATACGAAGGCTTCGAATTGGACACTCTCCTGTATGCGAACATTATAACATTCGTCTTACTGTTGAACACATCCTATGGATTGTTACTCCTATCAGAACGCATGCCGTCAACACGAGTTAATAGTAAATCTTAAGGACATTCTTGAATCGCTAAATCTTTTCAGTGGTGTAATAAACTTTTTAAAATCATCTATCATCTATTCAATTTGATCTAATGTAACAATTTATTGTTTTGTATTTTGATCCCGTGTCAATGACCTGTGTTGTCGAGACACATTAATTATAATAAAAAAAATTATGTACATGTATTTAAAAAAGATGATTCTTTCACATTAAAAATCCCAAATTTTGTCGAAATAACACAAGAGTTATACAATACGTTTAAAATTCTGTGTCAAGACCTTCCAAAAATCGATGGCTACTGTTTGGTTAGGTTTTATAAACAAAAACAAATAAGTGCAACGCTCCCTTTTTATAAAATATGATTTTTAGTTCATATTACATCAGAGAACTCCAAAAGTCAATACACCAAACTGTTCTTTATAAATTCCCATCACGAAGTAGGCCAAAAAAGATGTGAAACTTCATCTTTCATCCTTTGCCGTAAGACTTTAGTCAAATGCGATTTATCAAAATATATTGTCGTCACATGAGCCGCTTCCATATTCGAAACTACTGTCCAAATCTATCAATAATTTATCGTCTTTTGCTTTATATTCTCTGACAAATTGCGGAACAGTATATTTCCAATAAAAGTTTTTAAATATAAATGGGCCGTATGCGTATATATATCTGATGCGTTCGTTCTGATGCCAAAGTTCAACCTATCGAAAAATGCACAGTTTTATTGAACAGGAAATATTTTAAAACACTTTTGGAATTTATGTTGTGGAATATTTAAATCACTTTTGTTCGCTTTTAGTTATACGAGGCGATTCGTTGTTTTTGTTTTGGAAAAGTTCCAATATGTTTAGTAAGATATTTAAATTTTTTACGGATTTACCTCACAAACAATCACTTCAAACATCTATCACTACCTACAAATCTTAAGTACAAGTCTTCCCTGATGTAGCGCAACCTTTCGATAGAGTTTGTTAAGACTTAAACACAAAATGAATCTATTATTGCCAAAACAGTATTCATAATTATTAGCATCATATATACCAGAAAGATACTTTAGGATTAAACAGGAATAAGCATACTCTAAAATTAAAGAAATTAAGGCAGGAGTACCACAAGGAAGTGTATTAGGGCCAGTCCTATACCTATTATACACTAGTGATATTCCTGAATTAGAGCAAAATACAATTGCCACCTTTGCAGATGACCCTGCTATCACGGCAGTAGAGAAAACCCACGAAGAGGCTGCAAGAAAACTACAAACATCATTAGATAGAATTAATAATTGGACCAATCGTTGGAGAATCAAATTAAATGAAAATAAATCGGTACATGTTAATTATACAAACAAAAACAATGAGTATATACCAGTCAGAATAAATAATACCCAAATCCCTTATGCTAATTCAGCAAAGTATCTAGGTATTACTTTAGATGCGAGACTAAGCTGGAAGGTCTATGTCAAACATAAAATTCAGAAAAATGTATTGGCTGCTTGGAAGAAATTCTACCCTGTCATTATATAACAAAATATTGTTATACAAACAAATTCTGAAACCGGTATGGACATATGGTATCCAGCTTTGGGGCTGTGCCAGTCAGAGTAATTTACTCATAATACAGAGATTCCAGAATAAAGCATTAAGCATAGTCAACGATCCGTGGTACTGCAGAAATAGTGACCTCTACCGGGTTTTGGAGATGGACACTGTTCACCAGACAATTAACAAATTTGCAAGAAGTCACGAACATAGACTCCACCAACACGTGAATGTCGAGGCCATCCAGCTCCTGGACATCAGTGATCTAGTAAGTAAGAGGAAGAAGCCCTTTGAGTTAGTGTAAGTGAAAGTGACAGAAAAGCAGAGCACAGTGCGCAGTAGTGAATACACGTTAAGTAAGGTGTAAAAAATTATTAGAACCTAAGGTACACTAGTGAGTAGACTTTAGTGATCCAATCTTCACGTGGACACGGTGGTCTAGTTGGTAAGGCGTCTGCCGATTCAGCTTGGTCAGTGTTCGGGGAGTAGGTATTCAAGTGGAACTAAAGTCAGATAAGACTTTGGGCAAGTGCAAAAAGGTATTTGTGTCATACGCAGTTTCATTCACACCGGTAAACAGGCCGGATGAGATCAGATATCTCGTGGAACTGATAGAGGTTGGTGACACAATTACACACTTGTTAGTCGGTAGATCACCTGCATGACAAATGCATAGTCCTGGGTTTATGGTGATTGAGGACCGTGGTTCGGAGCCCACAATAAGTTGTAGGTCCTGCCCAGTTTAGGCAATTAGGTTAGAAAAGAGACGTTAAAATTAACAAACAACAACAAATCTTCACGTATTAATTTAAGTTGAACAAAAATTACTCATTGATCGTTATGTGATCAGATTGTAATATTAACAAATGCCCCGTAAGGGGTATTTTAATAAAAAAAAAGTTTATTCACAACCTTAAATTTGTTTTTGCTGTTAATTCATAATTAGTTTCATTGATACCGTTGTACTGTACTTCACATTTAGCCCATTCTCATTCGACTGCTTTTGAATTCGTGCGTCAAAAAATGTTTGTGGACATAAAAATTATAAAACAAAAGTTTTTTCAAACAAATTAAGAGAAAATGAGACCTCCCAAAAATTTTTTACACTCTATACGCTCCACTGAAGACGATTCGACATCGACAAGCCGTTTTTACCCGGAATATTTGAATGTTTGTTACCTTGACATGGCCACCACAGTTTCCTCGATGGAAGCAGTCAATTGATCAGTATCATGCTAATGGCAAAGCTTGTTTCCCTCATTAGAGATAAATGTAAATAACTAGAACAGTCCGTGTAATTTTGTCGTGTCCCAAGGCTTTCTTTTTGACAACATTTGAGCTCAATCCCATGTAATATGCATGAGAATGGGCATTTTAAAGTAATGAGTAAATAAAGAAGAAGAATGGGGAATGAATTTGAATTCGGTAGTCGTGTGACACGAGGCAAAAGTGACATTTTATTTTGTATGTGTTTGTATTTCTAAAAATTGTAGTAAAATTAATCCAAGTGATTTAAGAAGTGGCATTTGTTGTTTGCTAGCGCAGACTCTATATTTTAAAAAAATGAATAGTTTCAGAATATTAAACTGGGAATATATTAGAGCATTTTACAACTTTTTCTGGAGTTGAAACCGCGTTTGAAAACAAATTATACCTAAAATTGGTTAAGCCTGAACTAATACTTTCAGAATTAAATATTATTGTTCCAAATTATTTTTTAAGCGCTCCCATATTTATCATTGTTTAAAGCTGCAACATCTTGTGTTTTTAAAAGAATTAAATCATCTCTAGCTTCTTCTCTCATTTTTTTGTTCGTTGTCAACAGGGAAAAAATTGCAATTTGATCTTATGGTTGCGGCATCTAAAATCGTCTGGGCAGACATCAATTATTATTATTATTATTATTATTATTATTATTTTAATATGTGCAGGTGTAAGTAATATTGACATCTTTGTGTGACTTTTAACACATTTTAAAGCAGAATCCTACTTTTTAAATGTATGTCTAGCTATTTAGACAATGTTTTCTTCCTGTCCATATGATTTAAATTAATCAAAAATTTATCAGAGTTGCGAACTCTGTAGGGAAATCAAAGGACTGAATTCAATAGTATATAGGTTGAAAGAGATTTTCAAAGAAGTAATTTTTGTTTGAATTTTAAGTAACTTTAATACAACTAAAATCTCTATTGCTTAAATAAATTTAATTAGTATTATCATTTACCACCCCAAAACTTTTACGAATTCGCGGCCGCAAATGGTATCATCCTTTTTTTTAATAACCATGTCACATTTAAACACAGCCTATAAAAAGTGCACAATTAACAACTGAAAAAGAAAGCGTGATAAGTTAACTTTTATGAATTTTTCAGCAGTGTATGAAGATTAACTGGAAGGGAGCGCGAAAAAGATAAACCATAATTAGCAGGATGTCATTTACACTTGTTATTTAAAATTAAATTGCTTTACTCACAGATACTCATCTCTGTTTCCACCCTCGTCGCTTTTCATTAGTGTGCACCGCATATTTTTTAAAATACACCGACGGAGAAAAATGTTATACACAAATTGTTTCTTTGAATGCTTTTCGCGATTATTTTCGAGCAGTGCATGCTAAATTTTCATGCATTGAAAAATGTTCATTTAACATGAATAGTATGGAAATGTTTCTTTTTTGTATGAATGAATACTAGGTGGGACATTTAGGGACATTACAGTCTGATCATAAATACCAGTTATAGTGAAATCGCAATCGAGCCGGAGTAATATGTCTGTCAGAACAGGAAAGTTTAGATGTGGGTGCCTATATATTACTTACGGGGTACATAAAATCATCATTTAAAAATATATATTATTGAGTATTATTTCGGTATGTAGGTACTTTACAAAATGTTTTTGTGATTTATTTGCAATTGTTATGTAAATGATAGAGTTATCTGTTATTTTATTATCTTCTTGGAGATTACTAATGCCATGGAAAAACCAAAATGATAACAAGGAGGTGGGATTCTAAGATGGTTACCTACCTAGGATTTGGTATGAAGATAAGGTAGGCAGTTGCAGTTAGTATCTTGATCAGCTCCCAATATTAGCTAATACCCTGTTTGATTAGCCTTCTATATTATCTATTATAGTAAGACGTTGTGGTAATTTTCGGTTAATAGTGACAGCAATTTGAAAAATGCAGTGTGGGTTAAGTTCAAAGTTTACACCTGTGAAACGTATAGAAAAGTATGCATTGTCAGTTAACGAGAAAATATTTGTAGCCAATGTTTATAATTGCATAAGAATAGAATATCCTTCGTTTTCTGTTGACGATACTGTTGAAAAGACAAATAATATGATGGGTGTAAGCAAATCAATGATATATAAAGTTATAAGTGAATTACAAAGTGGAGTTGTTAAACCCCCAAAGAAAAATGCAGGAGGTGAGGGGACTCACCTAAAACAAGCACCCCGGCCGTCGGTTAAATTACAATTATTTAAGTTTATATAGTAACAAAAAAATAATAATACAAACAAATACACTCTAATTTACCCAACCGTGCGCTCATCAGAGTCTTAAAAGGGATTAAAATAAGAATAGTCTATTGTTATGTCCAACAAAACCGGGCGGCAGAGACAAAATTGTTAATTTTAACACACCTTTTAACTACCGGCTATTTAAAATCACAGATTTTGTTTGAGCCGCCAGTGCTTTAAAACTCCCACTTCTGGCAATCTTGGATCTACCTTGTTCAACCGTATCCACACCCAGGTTTGTATTTTTTAATATGTATGCTATAAGAAAATACAAAAAATTCGATATCACCGAATCAAAATTCTGTTAAATGCTTATCGCTTTTTTTATTTTTTTTTTTAAATTTCTGCCCCTAACACATCAGGTGCTATATGGGAGGTTTAATGCGCTGTCACGATTTTTCCCGATTCCCATAAAGTTGATTCTTAAACACCGTGGCGTGGGGTGTATCGCTTTATCTTCAAAGTAATTAACAAGATCGTGCGGCTCATTTCGATCTCATGTGAAATCAGCATGGTGGAGGCCGGCAAATTGAATGAAATCGGCAATCGAGATTCTCCTTGTAACATCTCAATAACGTTCGAGAGGATTTCTTAAAAAAAATCACTACGCCAAAGACATGTTGGCTTTCTTGTTTTCACTCCCGGAGCCCCGGTAGATAAGGAAGGTTGCTGCTTTATGTGCTGCTCCGATATTTTTAAGATAGCAAACGTCGCGAACGCAGCCGATTGTCGCTTCTGATAAAGAAGGATAATGTAGTTACTTCTTCTCATGATTCTCTAACAAACTTTTAACGTTACGAAATAATTAAAGGTCGACATTGCCCCATTGAATGTCATTTAAGCGACAGACTGTGACGGTTTTTTTTTAGCAATTTAATCGATGTTGCTCTAATATATTACAACAATTTACCAGGTAACAAAAATACGTGAAAAATGTAGTTTTCATTTAATTTTAATGTCTCCTAAATAATAGAGAATAGATTGAAGAAACGCAGTGTGGGTTTAGAAGATTTGTTATTTAAGATTCGATAGTTCAAAGAGAAAATATCTAAGAAAACGAAAGATGCGTTCTAAGCCAGCTATTGTTCACGATTGTAATAAATGAAACAATAAAAAATGGAAGCATAAAGATAAGAAAATTTAACATATTCCACCGGGAAATGGTATAACTAATGTTTGCGGACGATATTACTATTCTGGTAGAAAATCTACATTATAATCTGAAAATCCAGATCATCAAACTGTATATTATTGAAATCTGGACATTGACGAGAAACCATAAGAAAAGAATAATCAGAAAAAAGAGACATACTACAGGAAGCAGGAAGCAGGAAGCAATAAAACAATCAAAAAGTAAATGAACTGGAAAAAAGTAAAATCATTAAAAAAATAAATAAAAACAAAAATTCGCGTTTGTTTCCTATTTAATATTTATTGTCAATCAAGGAATAGCAAATTTTGGTTTTACTGGATAATGGGCATACAAAGAACCTACATAAAGTAGTCATCATGAAAGTATTTCAGGCTTCAGGAACAAGAATGTGACATTTCTATTCAACATCAACATAACCAATTCCTTATGCTCTTTCATTCTGATTTAAATTTAAAAACATTTTGACCTATGTAAACAGATCATAGTTATTGTGATTCAATTGATCCTTCTTGATATTTTTCTACAAATGAATAGAGTCGTTTCTAAAACAAAAGCATATTGTTTAAGTTTTCCTGTTATTCTTATAAAAACACAAAAACACATGGTAATAAAGAAAATCTGTATACTAGCAGTTTATCAAAAATCTTTCCAGCTTCCACGAGATTTTTAAAGGAGTGTATCAACCTCAATACAAACTAACATATACATGAGTGTTTAATGGTGCGACAAATTTTATACAGCAGCGTATTATATGTCAGGATAAATATCCTTAGACATGGTCTCTGAGATACGGCCAGAGCCAACTAAGTGAAGCGATTCAAGAAGAATAGAACTCAGATAAATTTATAAAAGCTGATTTACTGCAGCTTGTATCGTCTGCACTGTAAATCGCAAATAAAATTTATTTTACGAATATATATTCTCGAGAGTTTATTCCGATTATTTTTATGTTGCATCTTTTTAATTTATTTCTGCGCACGAAATCGACTTTTGTTTTAATTTGATGCCATTTTTCATTCTAAAAATCTCAAGCAATTTTATTTTTTTAATAGCTATTTGAATTGTTGTAATCTATCAAATATTCGTACCAGTACATTGACATAGGTCAGTATGGTTACAGGAAGGACTATTTAAAATTCGCGCCACACAAGTTGACGAGCGCCACCCGTAACGATAATTTCATATCACGTCCAATTGCAAGCGCTTTTACTCATATCCTCAAATAGGAATCTCCTTTAAATGCAACGCAAGATCAGTGGCGTCAAAGTAGAGTGATGAAAAGTAGGTCCGTGAAAAATGATATCATCATTGTAAATAAGACTATAACAAAACTATTTGCGGATGGGACACTTTGTATCTGGTTAGAGGGACAAGAGAAACATATTCATTGATGCATCTAACTCTGTAGAAGAGTCATTGTTAATGCCAACAATTTTTTAGGATTTTGGTAATTCATCTTTCGTTTTTATGACTACAGTCGCAACCTACGAATATTAGTGCATCAGACACTTGAGGAGTCTAGCTAGACTATATAAATTGCGCATTAAAACAACATATATCTTTAGCAAAATTAAATTATTTCTAGAAAAATTGATCTCACTTGTGTATGTGATAGACTCATAGAACGTCTAAAAGTAGATAAGTAGGTTAAAATATTTAGGAATCTGGAAAGATTTTAGAAGAAAGGATGTCTTAGCTACGAAGAAACTTATGATCCATCCAATGGCTTTAATGTATAACTGTATCTATAAGAAGGAAAGAAAGAAATAAGTAAAGAAGAAGGAAAGAAAGTAATGCGATTAAACATTGTCACAAGTGAAATTATGGAATTTGATATGTGTGAGAAAAATGTATTGGCCTGTCACTGAAAACGATGAAATAGATGATTATCGCACAGGTAGTGTATGTGAATATACGTGATGTTACATCCATGTGTATTGTTTACGACTGAATTTGCGCTACTTGATTAATATTAATAAAGATTGATGCAATATTCTATATTTATACTTCACAATGAATATTTTATGAGCGTTAGAATATAGTGAGGTAATAAAAGGTATAATGGTTTTTAATCTTTTCCCTCATTCCACTAAAATCTCTGATGATTCTACACAAAAAAATTAGCGAATATATATTTGTTTTCATTTTATTTTTGTTAGAGACTTGTTGAGCCATCCGGTATACATAACTGAAAATTAACAAGTTAATTAATAAAATTACCTTGATGATTTTGTATTCAATAAATCTTGTATTAATTTTTAAAAATATAAAATTTACTTTATGGTAAACCTAACGGTTGTGATGGTACATACACATCGTGCCACCAATTATTCATCTGTCCGGAGTTAGAAGTTAATATTTCATCATGAGCAATATAAATCATTTGTTTGGCGTATACCTTAATGTATCAAATCACTGGTAATTGATTTATAGGCGGTCGGTAGTCATAAGCAGTTTATTTGCATTTACATTGTGTTAAGCTTGTTCAAAAACGTACTTTAATTTCTTTTGCGTGATTGGCAATATTATCATTGAATCTGTTATTGTGTATTTGTATTCCGGATCGATTTATTAACATTTTTTTTAATAACCAAAGAAATTGCCGTTTATGTGTTAATTTAGGTTGTACGAACAAATGTCAGAGCAGACTAATTACAATGGGATGTCATTTTTCATCTTTGCTGTCTGTCTCGTGGATTGTTTCAATTTTACGTAATGGTTTTTTGATTTACTATATTTGGACAGGGAAAGTTGATCGGTGGTCTTTCAATAAAAGTAAAGGAACAAAAATTTATTTTGTTATCGAAATTAAATGGTTGTGACTTTACACAACCTTTGAAATTAGAGTTAAAGACGTTTTCAGACTAAAAATCTGTCTCTCTCTCTTTCTCTCTTTGTTTACTAGCCAATCATAAAGCCCACGATAACATATTTTTCTGGTTTCAGGTTTTCTGTTCTTAGAACAGACCTGAGAAAACACAAATCAACGCAAATTGAAGATCTTCAAATGCAGGAACTAATGCCAACAAGACTGCAAGACTACATATTGAAAAACTCCAATAAATTGTATAAGTAAAGCCTCCATCCAGAATTAAAGTCGACAATACATGTGTACAACATAGTGAATAGTGCATGAAAGGCTCCAGAGAATGAACTCATTAATTAGACCAAGAAAGAGCCTGATTATACAAATTACCAAACATGGCAGACTATCGCAGGCAGAACATCGGGAGCTGGTTCTCTTAAAGGACATCAGGTAACGTGGAAATATTCCAAGGACCTGTATGAAGTAACGACTTAAATCATTTTTAAATTGTGACTGTCTGGATCTTCTTACATTCTCTTTTGTAATGTAGTGTTTGACAATCAAATATCAAAAACTTTTCCACAAATTCTTCTAAATCTGTTAATTTGTTCAAGTTTTGTAGGCTTACGTAACGAAGGACGTTATGATCCTGGAATGTGCTGCAAGTCTAATGAAATCCTACGAGAATAGACGGTGTCCTCTTAATTTTCCGTTTTTACATAATATATTTTCAGTGGACACTGTTTTGATGTAAATCTCGACGATCGATTAAGGGGTGTGTGTCAAACATTGCAGCTGAAACACGAGAGGATAAAATCAACATTCCTGTAGCATTTCATCTGGAAAAGGATCTTCTCAAGATAGAATTTCTGACCTAGCAGAAATATATCAGCTCCTAGTAAAAATTAGATTCATAATAATCATAATTTAATCAATATTTATAGTCCTTATACTCCGTAAAAAATGACTTAATCATATTTTATTAATTTTCATTTGAAAGCTGTATAAATAAGTTTCAAACGGCCTCTGATAAAGCGATACAAATTTGGTGTTGCTGCATTTAAGACTTCCAAGTGTTGACCGACTTCCTATTTTAGGGGAATATTACGAAGTCAATAAAAATCGGCGGGTAGTAACCGGCGAACGGCTAATTGAGAATTTGTATGTGTTTGTATCCTTAGCGGGATCCGAACAATTTATGTCTTCGCCAAGTTGGTTTATGGCCGTTTTCAGAACTCGTTCCGCCACGGCCGCAAGATGGCTCTATCGTCATGAGGATAACTTTATGGTTATTTCACAGCAATTAGATTAGTCTGTTGTAATTCCAGTTTTTGTGCGATTGCGATTCCCGCAACAGATGTCGTTTGACTTATTGTCTCGACTATCCTACTTCTTTTCTTTAATATCCTTCTGGTGATATATCATTTTTATTATTAATCTTTTGGCGGGAGCCGGATATTTCATTTGGTATCACTTTCTGCTTGTAATATTTGCGCGGTCGGCCCTAAATAGCTTTTTCATTTTGTTTCTTTTCTTTTTGATTATACGGAAACTTAAATTATATCCATAACCATGTCAGACGATGTTAGATACTAGCCTAATTTTCATCTAACATCTATTTTTATTATAAATACACACTATTTTATTATTAACGTAAATGATTATGTGTCAGGCAAAATGTTTCTAATTTAAATAATTTAGGGATAAAAATAATTTAGCTTCATATGTTTGATCTTTTTTTATATTAAAAAACCCCTTACGGGGCATTTGTGAATATGGCAATCTGATGACATAACGATCAATGAGTAATTTTTGTCCAACTTAAATGAATACGTGAAGATTGAATAACTAAAGTCTACTCACTAGTGTACCTTAGGTTCTGATAATTTTTTTACACCTTACTTAACGTGTTTTCACTACTGCGCACTATGCTCTGCTTTTTTCTGTCACTTTCACTTACATTAACTCAAAGGGCTTCTTCCTCTTGAGTCTTCTTACTAGATCACTGTTGTCCAGGAGCTGGATGGCCTCGACATTCACGTGTTGGTGGAGTCGATGTTCATGACTTCTTGCAAATTTGTTAATTGTCTGGTTAACAGTGTCGATCTCCAAGTTCAGTACCAGGGAGCATTGACTATGCTTCTTAATGCTTTGTTCTGGAATCTCTGAATTGTGAGTAAATTACTGTTACTGGCACAGCCCCAAAGCTGGATACCATATGTCCATACCGGTAGGGTAGAATTTCTTCCAAGCAGCCAATACATTTTTCTGAATTTTATGTTGAGTTCTTCACGTTTCTTTTTGACATGGACCTTCCAGCGTAGTCTCGCATCTAAAGTAATACCTAGATACTTTGCTGAATTAGCATAAGGGATCTGGGTATTATTTATTCTGACTGGTATGTACACATTGTTTTTGTTTCCATTTAATTTGATTCTCCAACGATTGGTCCAATTATTAATTCTATCTAATGATGTTTGTAGTTTTCTTGCAGCATCTTTGTGGGTTTTCCCTACTGCCATGATAGCAGTGTCATCTGCAAAGGTGGCAATTGTATTTTGATCTAATTCAGGAATATCACTAGTGTATAATAGGTATAGGACTGGCCCTAATATACCTCCTTATGGTATTCCTGCCTTAATTTCTTTAATTTTAGATATATTTGATCTATCTACATTATTGGCAAATTTGGTAACTCGCAAAAAATTGTCTCCAGTGTCAATCAGTTCCACCAATTTCTTGTATTTGGATGAAATATCTCGTATCTAACAGTATTGAATGGTAGTTTTGAGGTTATAGTGCGTCATAGGTTCTTGTGGACATTTTTAAGCAACAGTTTTTTGTCTCTTCTGTAAAGTTGCGTTTTTATAGATACGAGGTATTGCCAGGACACTGACGCTATGTTTCTTAATTTTTCATGTGGTTCAATGGTAGATAATGTATACAAACCAATTTAATTTGATATCGATTTTAAACTTCCACACTTTTCCCACTAGTTTAATGTAATTAATGTGGTTTTCTGCACTCCACAATGTCGCCTTTCGGGTCTGATATGGAAATACTTTTTTCGAAAATATCAATTAATGTTTCATCCAAAATTACCGCTTTTTGTTCATTTTTAAGTTCTTAAAATTGTTTTTGTGTGATTAAAATGAAGCTTTTGCATATATTTATTTTAAAATTTAAAATTTATTTTTAATTATTTGAATTACATTCGCAATTTTTAATTAACAATTTGGCATAGCTTTAGTTTTATTTAAATAATTTTTTCTTGAATATAAGTAATAAAAATGTTCGCACACTCCACATTTTTTTTTCCTAGAAGGTCATGTACCAATTGTTATTACTCTACACCAAAAGTTAGTTTCCAAGAATCCAAAAACACAAAAACAAGTTTGCCTTGAGCATTAAAAACAGATTTTTTATGCCGCTTAAAAGATAAATAAAACGAAAATTTCAGGTAAAACTCAAAAAATGAAGGTTGCAAGTACAATGAAATACAGTTATTTTTTAGTGAGGTCTGGTTTTGTATACAACCAGAAACTTGTTGGTACGACATAATAATTCAGTATCTATTTAAATGATACATAGAATATTTCAAACTTGTTTTATATCACCCTTTATGTGTATTCATATAGTAAAATTATTTTGTAAAAATAAAAATATAGTAGTTTATTGTTAAATTTTTAAATAAATGCAATATTTTTTATTTTTTTTTATTTTTTTTATTGTCCTGTTTAAATTTCAATATAAATTAAAATTTTCCCGATACATTTTGAGCCACACCATTACTGATTCCTACATATGTAACAATTGACGCTATTTTCTCTTTTAAAATGTATGACTCAAAACAACTACTAGATTTTAATCAGTCTGAACTATATGTGCTGTACATAAGTAATAAAACAGTTGAATCTTTCCCACAATCTAGCTGAATTCCTCAACATAGAAACTATTAAAATCTGTAATTCTAAACTGTAACTTGTATAAATTTCTTGTTTTTACATTACACACATTTTTAATTCAAACTAATTATAGTAAAAAATTTAACAAATTAGGAAGAATAGGGTGTCACTTTGGCTAAAATCGGTCAAGAACATGGCTTCAATTATCACTTTTACTAATAGATGTTCATTAGTTTGCCAAACTTTAATATAAGTTCGTAATCTTTTTTGCTCTTTGTTTCTATCTATTAGGCCTTTTTTGGTCCATCTTTGGACGAAGGCCTTCCCTGATTTTCTCCACTACTCTCTGTCCTTTAGCACGTTTATCCACCTTGATCCTGCGTGTTGTTTCAGATCGTCTACCAATCCCATCTGTCGTCTTCCTCTTCCTCTTTTGTCTTCAATTTATTCGTTTCTTTTTCTGTCTTTTATTTTTACTTATAGCTTTTGTTATTTTGTCAATATTTGACTTTGTAAATGTCCATGTTTATTATCCATAGGGTGAATCCTTTGGTTTTAAGGTACTAATGATATCTTTTATTATTTAGGATGTAACTCAAATTGCCAATGCCGTCCACAGGAGTCTAATGCTTCGCTTTATTTCTGTTGTTTAAATTTCTTTGCTGTTTAATTATTTGTCGAGCGTAAATATACTCCTTGCTTTGAATAACCATCCTATAAATGTTTTATGTACTTTGTTGAAGATTTTTAAAGAAATAATAATTGGGGATGAATAAAATAATGATGAGTTAGTTGGTTAAGAATACATTTTAATGTTGTGCCTCACCTATAAAACTATATAAAGTAAATTAACAGGACAATATTTTAGCATTATGCCAGTGTGATTCTTTCTCATATATTGCAAAACTGGTCACGTATCTACTATCTGTCCATCACTATGCATGTGGGTATGGCAATATTCACCACCTGGATTATATCTATTACTTCCCGTATTAAACGATAATATAAAATCTTTTGATATGTTAACTAACATACGATTGGTATCAGCAATTAGTCTTTCTTCAACTGTCGTCGAGGTTTTTTAAAATTTTATCGAATAAAAGTTCATTGCTGTTATTAGTTTTTGTTAACAAAAAAATTATCGATATAAAAACATTTCCCTGTGTTAATTCAAGTTTTAACAGTGTATTTGGTATTTTGTCTAATATGTGAGAAGGTAAGAGATAAAAATAATTTAAAAAATTTGCACTTTTTGAGAACTTTGTATCCTTTGAACTAAAAGCTGAAATATTATATGGATATTTATTTGAATTATTTTTTAATCTCTAAACTAAAAAAAAAAACAATTATCACATGGTAAATTGTTTCCTAGTACATTTTTTTATACACTGTGTCTTCATTTAGACGTTAATTTTTCCTTTAATAATAAACAAAATCATTACACAGTTGACCAGTTTTTCAGTTGGCGCTATTTTGAAAAGACTTAAATTACAAAGCAGTAAAATTATCGCAAGTAATTTTGCCCCCACCAAACAGTTCAGCTGTCATAGCAGTCGACTATTATGTCAAACTGTACATCTATAAATAACTATATAGAGCAATGTTAGTAGTGCCTCAATAATGAATGCTCACCTTTCATGAAAAGTAGATTCTTATTTATTTATGTATGAATTATTGAAGTGAAAAACTGGTGCATTCGATATGTTTTCTGTTGAATCCTTCAAAACAGCTTGATTAGTAGTACCAACAGTTGTATGGCAACAAAAATTAGAAAATGAGGGCAATGTCATCGATGAATTAGACCCCGTAATGGAACAAATTATCTTATTGGTCACGTTTATTTTATTTGTTGCTTAGGTAAATCTCCAAAAAAATGCAATGAGAACTTTTTCTGAAAAGGAATTATTTTTTTTTCTTGTTGCCATTCCACAAACATTACATAATACTTAGGCTTACTGTCTACGTAGACCGCACGTCATACGCACGCTATCGTCATTTCATTTGACGATTGCTTGCATTTTAGGTATAAACAAGCGAAACTGTGTCCACGGTGCAGCAACGTCGCGTCTGCCTTTCGTCATGCAACTCGTGCTATAGCATGTTACTACCCATGCGTTTCCCAACCCAAGACGTCGCGTAGAACTGTCAAACATGAAATTCATGGCTATCTGGGATCCGGACGTGATATTTACAGTGTTACAGAATAAACATTCTAACACTAGAGTAAGAATGAAATACGTATAAAATACATAACAGACAAGTGTTTCAGAATTTTATTTCAATCTCAAGAGCGAGAATTACATTCAGTAGCGGTCGTGTATAAACTTTCGCGTAATTAACAAAATTTAAAAAAGTAACCAAACATCCCAATAAATTTATCGTTATTTATCCGACAGTCGAGTTTATTTTTCCACGGGATAAGTAATCGCCGCCAGCGAATGAATCTTTAGGTGCAGTGAATACGGTAACGCATTACCTATCCTATTTCTTTAAAGATCGATGTCGCAATTCTTTCAGAAAGCAATTTGTTACTGAAGCGATATCATTTCTCGTATATTTTCTTCTATTGTCGCAATCAACATCCGGTTTTCCTGTCTAGTAGAGAAAGAAGTGAATTTGTGTCTATGCCGAGCAAAGACGAACAGCATGCAGAGGCAAGCACAAAACGCAGCTTCTCGAATCAAAGCCGTATCCAGAATTCCTTTATGGGGTCTATGTTAATATTCATTTTTATCCTTCAGAGCCTTTTCTGTCGTTAATCTCTATCAAAGAAAATATTTCGCCTTGTTGTCAAAGACGAAAAAGTTATTTCCTTTTCACATAGCACATAGGTTAACCCTTGCTGTCAGCTGTCATCTGTCATCGGTTTCTCATCAGACAGATGATTTTCCTCTAATCGGTACATTTATTCATGAGTTTCTCGGGCTACTTATGTCCGTGTCGGCTATACCAATCAACTAGGATTTGACTTAAATAAAATGGAAGGGAAAGTGTATTATAAAGAATAATTATAAATAAAATGCAACTGAATTGGAATGTAACGCTGCTTTTAACAGTCATAATTAAAAACAAATAATAATTTTCAAAATACAGGTAAATCAGATCAATCAAAATTCAGTCACAGTCTATTGTCATAAGCTCAGAAAGTAATTCCTACTCTTACTTCGTTGATACAAATATTAACGGTTTTGTTTGTTTTTAAAACAGAGCTACAAATTATTAATTTTTTTAGACTCCACTATCGACCCGGAGCGTCAGTTTCTCTAAATCTGCCTCTGAATAATGGGTATTAAGTTATAAGTGTAAATAGCTGATCATTGTTACTTCGACCACAACCCGTACATATTTATGTTAAAGGAAGGGCTTCTGACATCCCCTAACCCCTCTATACGCACGGCCTTGGCTTCTGGGTTGGTTCCTTTCGAATCTTGATCTATTTGTTTTGTGATCTTTGCCGGAGGCATGGCAATCCGTCGTTTCTTATCGCCTACCGCCACCATGCCCAACTTTGGGATTTATCGTTCTCTTGAAATTATATTTCAAGGTTCAAATTTTGATGATCTATGGCAAAATTTCTCTTCTGAATTGGATATCACGGTCCAGGAGCGGATAAGGGCTACGTGGAAATAAGTGGCATTTTGTTCCCGAGTTTCGATATAAGAACATATTTTTTATCACGTGACTGGAAAGGCGATTGGTACAAATAAAATTTTTTGTTTGATTTGTTCCTTCCATAAGCGTACTTTGAGATTACATTTTATGCATTAATAAATGTACGTGTATAATATGGAATACTGCGGAAAACTGTGACAAAATTCCTATGGATTTGTCACATAACTTGTTTTTGATTAGCAGTAGATTTTTTCTCATCCCTAATTCGGTGAAAATCGATTAAAAATTCTGAACAAAAATATATAGTGCATTTTGAGCTCCTAGATTTTGAGGGCTCTATGAATTTTTTCTATGAGTCTTAAATTTGTAAATATAAATCCAATAAACCTTTAACATTTGTGGTTTCAACGTAGAGAGACAGTTAGGGCATTAAAAGAATGTGGATTGTTTTGATAACTATGTGGATTGTTTATACAACTAGTGCAAAATTCGTTTTCAACTTGTTGCTTGATGTTACCCCAAGTATCTGACTCATAAAATATCAAAGTATTAAAGTACAGTGAGTAAATCGTATAGCGATATAGAAAACAGAGTTGGCCCCCAAACGGCTCCTTGCGGTATTCTTTAGGTTATTTGTTTTTCATTCGTTATACTCTGTACGTATTTTAACAGTTTGCTGTAATTTATTATATCAGTATTAAAGGTGTACCGCGAATTTCTGTATTCTCCAAACCTTCAAATAGGTATGTTGATCCAAACTGACTTACTATTTATTTATTTTACATTTTAGTCATCTAATTTAATCATACTAATTTAGTATGGAGATTAGGACTGTCTAAATTCATTGGAAATATACCCTCCATCCATTGATTACGTGTATACATTTTTTAATATTCCTTTCATCATTTCTATATTTAAGTTCCGTTTCTTTTTTATTTTGAAATGATTTAATAATTATTTCAATTTTGTTTTATATTGCAGTAATTGTTACAGCTTGAGGACGATCCCTTAAATTATTAATATTAATATTATTATTAGCATCAATTTTTCTTTATGTTAATATTTTTTAGTTTTTTGGTTTATTTATCACGTATTTCTTCTTCTAATTCTACTTCGAGGTATTTTACAATATTTATTTCTTGAATTTCTATATTTTTAAATTTTAGCTTCTTTTGGTTTTCGGTCAAAAGTAAATTTCAAACCAACAAAATGATCTCGCGTCAATGGATATTTTTGTACAGCTCAACCTTAGAATCAAAGAAAATTTATTGCTATAATCGGATATAAGAGTTTCATTGCAACTTGTTTTGGTTAAATTCACTATTGATTAGGAAGCTGCTTTCAGCTGCAAATGAATTATGAAAATTTGTTATGTTGCCGTGACGTAAGCTAGGCGTAATTATAGAAATTAATTTAAAGTACAAATTACAATTTACGATAATGTATGGTTTATTAAAAGCATCGTAACACATGTTTTAATGCATTTAATGCAATTTTATTAATTGTGAATTATTAAGGCAGGTAAGCCGTAAATTCATTTTTGCCATTTAAAATACTTCATTTTCTGCTTATTATACGGCGTTACGATTCGGATTTACTGTAATTTTATTATTCCATGTTAATTTTTAAGTATTTATAATCAACAATTACAAAATATTTTGTAAAATCTCAAAATATACAAATTAAGGTAAAAGGTTAAATTGTAGATGTAATAAAAATCAGATATGCCTACTTCTTCTATTGCCCAATTCGTTTAAGAACATTGCCGACCATTAATCAGATATACGGCGGGTCCAAATGCGGTTACATACTAACTGCAGACGAAATAAAAGGTCAACTTCAGGTGAGAAAAAAATGCCGAACTGCAGTCTAAGAATTTCAGATGTTTAAGCATAAACTAAATAATCAGTAGCGTACGCTATCCAGTTATTACTATCGTTACAAAAATGCAATTTCAACATTTCAGAATTTAAAGATGTAGTAAACATTTCGATTAGATTCCAACAGTAAGTACCTAAAACTCCTAAAAGTAGATCAAAATCCAAATTCTGAGTAATATAAAAAACAGATGTCGATATTGACCAGATCCCTTGTTCTGGGTATAAAAAACGGACAGAAAGTTTACAACTCAGACTACACAAGCATCGGTACAACAAAAATGAACCAAGTTCTCTACTTTAAAAGCATACACAAGCATCGTTACAACAAATTATGTGCGAAGGGTAAAATTCTACCATATAAATGTAAACCATTTACTTAAATAACACAACAGCTACGTTGTGGTGTATATTTAGTAAATTTAATAAAAAATAATAAAACTTCAAAGTGATTCTGAACCAAATCATTTCTAACACTAATAAAAATCTACATTTCGGAAAATTAAAAACCCATCTTATAGATTATTTTACCGGCACCGCAAGATGAGGACCAAAAAGGGTGGAGTACCTGACATTAGAAATGGTCCTGTAGGTAATCCACATTTTATTCCTCAATGTAATGTTAATTACCTTGTATATATATTTTTTAATAAATAAAAAAATTAACTAAGCTATTTTTTACATTCCAAAAGCATCATCGTGTATGTGCAAAATTACATCTAGGCATATAGAACCTTTTTTGATAGGTAGTCCACCCTTTTTGGTCCGCATTTTGGATCCGCCATTAGGTGGCATTTTCTTGTCTGGTGCTCATTTTGCAAATAGAAGTATGCTTCCGATATGAATAAATAATGTATGTAGGAACTACTTCTCGATTTTTTTTTAACTCCTCTCAACCAGATGTTAAGCATCTTTATCCGTTTTTTAACGATTCGTTAATTTCGAAAAGGCAAGAAAAATATACATCAGCGAGTACGGATGAAGTACGTGACCTTTGCGAATTTCCATATAAATTATGTTTAGAATTCAGGACTGGAAATTTATCATTCGGAAATCTGTCGGCCTCCCATTTTCTCCGAATCTAGCGAGTTTTTTTTTCGCTTTCGCTGGAAAAGCGGGCACCACTTTGTGCGGTTCCTGTCGCGTCTGCTGGAAAGGGTATCAAAAGGATTGTATATCTGATCGGCCCCGCAGAGTTGAGGAAAATGAAAAAGTTCGGCTTGGAAAACTTGAGATGGATAAAAGGAGTTGTGCAGTTTTCTATTTATTGAGTTTGAAACGAGATAAGGGATGTGTATGCGGGTCGCGTAACTGGAAGGGGTGCGACACTATGGCGGCGAATGTCACATAGCTCATTCTTTGCGCACTCAGCACATTTTAAAATGTATCAACCCCCTATAAAATTACAATAAGATATGTCCTCTTCCACGTCGCGCATTTTATATGTATGTGTGTAGACTTACAAATAAAAGGTAAAGAATTTTTCGCTTTACGTTTCAAAGTGGATAAACACGGATACGAATTATTTCTAAACTTCGCAAAGATGTAACTTCGATTCTACTCGGCGACAAGGGAAATATTATGACATGTTATAAATATACAATGAAATACTATTAAATGGGAGTACATTTTGTTATCTGTTATACAGGAGTGGTATAATAACTACTGATTTGTTCTAGAATAAGTTCAGTACGAATTCAAGCTTTCGGAATGTATCGGTCTTTTTCTAATCTTTTGCTTTCTTTGTTTCGCGTAGGTGGTGGTTAATGACGTTTTTTATCGTGTCTATGTTCGAATTTTTTATGTGAAATATGATATCCTTGCCAGTCGATTTTATTGAAGTCGGCAGCGAAGATGATTTAGAGCCCGCGGCGAGACACAAAGAATTACGCCGAAGTTAAATATTCTATCACGTGATAGATTTGTTCTAGAACGATCTATTTGAAGCCGTCGCTATTTAGTTATTTGATAGAATATTTTATTTATTTTCCTCTCCAAACATAAGGGTGGAAATAGCAAAATTGGCGATTCTTAGATAAAAAACTGGGAAACAGCTCCTGTCCGCACAGGCCCCAACCAACCAACATACAAATAAGACACTAATTAGGGCACTCTACCCTGAAAAGGAGGAAAACTCCTATAGCAGGGAATTAGGAAAATGAAATGTCCTAGAAAAATGTAATATACTACCAAAATATAATAAATAATAAACTAAAAAAAATTATTTTCCTTGCCCTTTTTTGGCCACAGCGGAACAGTTACTGATGTAGCTTTAAATGTTAATTGTAATCCAAGGATATCCTTTTAATAAAAATAACATCCTGTTAATTAGATTTTTTATAATTCAACTGACAAAATTTTCAACTTAAATCTCTTTCGGGTAAAAAAATAATATAAAATTAAAAAAATATTCCATTACCTCCA
Source organism: Crepidodera aurea (assembly GCA_949320105.2). Classification (NCBI taxonomy): domain Eukaryota; kingdom Metazoa; phylum Arthropoda; class Insecta; order Coleoptera; family Chrysomelidae; genus Crepidodera; species Crepidodera aurea. The sequence continues at coordinate 41,662,375 of OX439473.1, forward strand.
TTTACATCACTTTTTGGATAATCTCCCCCTTAATAATAGAGTAGAGCGGTATCCTCTTTACCTAATAGCCCTAATAAATAAAATTTCTATTACTGACGCATTCAAAATTACCCTTGACAATCCTTCGACCCTCTTTTCTAATATCAACCAAAATTCAATTAAACAAGTTACCTACCCGGCAATTTTTCTAGTAGGGAAGTAAATCAATCTTAGTTCATGGACTTTCAACATGCAACCTCCCATATTCTTCCCATAAATTTTCGGAAGGCACAACAAAATATTGCGTGGTAAATCATATGTAGCACAAAGAGTGTTCTTACAATAGGGAAACTTATAGAAAAACAAAATGGAACTGGAAAATGCGTGTTTTTGGAGAGAAATATCATTTAGAGAGAAATTGTCGGGGTAAACGACAAAGCAATGGCAGAAGGAATTATTTCATTTTGATAATTCATTGCTAGTTGTAGAAAAAATGTTAGTAAATCATACAAAATGGTTTTCTTCTTTTTTCCATCTTTTTCTGCCTTTTTACCGCATTGTTTTTTTAATTTTTTAATTGTTTTTTTTTTTTAATTTTGTATGATTTTAACGAGGATTTTTTATAAAAAAATACGTATTTATTTTGTTTATTTGTAGAATGCTTTTATTAGCTCCAGTGGTTTGGTCTAGGCCTAGAAAATTTCAAGTTATGGGGATATATTTTAGCCCTCTATATCTTGATCCACAGTTGCAGTTTTAAAAAACGATGAATTCCGATTTTTTTGACCCTTAGTTTTCTAAAATTTATTATTTATTATACCCTTTGATCGGCCACGCGATCAAATAACGTTGTTCAAATTTATACTACAAGGCCAGTAAATTGCAGAAATACGCTCGAGTGTCACAGCCTGTTACATTTTTAAAAATACCTTTAGTCTTATTTTTTTTTCGATACCATACTTCAATCATCTAACCTTCAACTATCGAAGAATATCTTCTAAAATGGCTTATTTTTAAGTATCAAGGAGGTGTACAAAATATAATAACGCCATCCAATTTTTTATTCTCATTTGTATGGGTTTAAGTTTAATTTTAATGAATATTTTTTTACAATAACTAAAAGAGCAGGATATTGTCCATCCTTTAGTAAATTAATAACAAGGTCTTTAATACAGGGCTCCAGCCCCCAGAAGGAAATAATTTTACATGAATTGTTCGAAAAACATCATTAATACAATAACTCTTATCGGTTTTGCGTTAAAAATAATAAATTTCGTGCAAATATAACCAGCATTTCAACAAACATGCCAAATAACGTAATAAAGCTAACAAATTATAAAAGTCAATTTATCTGACTGCAAAAGACTCCGCAAACTTTGAACATAATTTTTATAGCAATATCCTTCCCACTGATTTATACGTACTATCAATTCAAAGAGAGTACTCAGCAAATTTCGTTGAACGATAAATTTTGCGGAAACCCAAAACTGCTTTTATGTAGGTACAGAAAGTGGATATTGCAATTTAAACATTTATAAAATCGCTTTATTATTCATATTGGTGGAATAAATAGCTGCAGGAATTTGTAATATCCACGTCTGATTGATGGTCGCGCCAGTGTAGTTCATATATTTGTTGACTTAATTTATAACTCGGTGATAGTTCAATTCTTGATAAAAATTTTAGTTCTTTAAACTTTAACAATCCAATAATTATTTGTTTGAATCGATTTAAAAGTACAAGCAAAAAACACATTTATTTAAATATTTAATAAAATATTATCAAGCACAAAAATAGAAGTTGGCATTGAAAATATTTTTCCTTTCAGAGTGAGAGAAATCGAAGCGAAAAAATAGGATTTTAACGGCGTAGAATTATTTTTTAATTTCATATTCTTTGTTTTATAAGATTTAACCTTCTTTTTCCCCCTTCTTAGCTTTAAGAAAAAAATAGAAGTTGCTATACGGTTAAAAAAAATTAACGTTCTTTCAGAAAATTGTAAATGTCTCACAAAAATATTTACGTCTCCTAAAGTGGCAGTTGAATAATTAAATTCTAATTAAAAGTTCTAATTAGGATTTTAATGCCTTTTTTCATAAAAAGAACAAGCTCATTGAAATTGAAATAAAAATAAGAAATATTTCGCTTTTTGTTAGAGCAATAAAATGCTAATTAAATGTCCTAATTAGGAAGTTATTGTTTTTTAGTTTTCTTTCAATTATATGTTCTAATAGCTTAGGCAAAAGTTCGCACAGCAAAGTCAAATTTAGATAAAAATATAAATCATAAAACTTATTAAAGCAATTACATGCTAATTAAATGTCCTAATTAGGAGTGTATTGCTCTTTTAGTTTACTTTCAATCATAGGTTTTAATAGCAAAGTATTATTGAGCTAAAAATATAGAACACAAAACTTTTTATTAGAGCAATTAAATGCTAATTAAATGTCCTTATGAATTTATTTTCAATCAAATGATCTAATAGCATAACAAAAATTCGCATATTAAAATCATTAAAATTGGGATAAAAATATAGAACACAAAACTTTTATTAGAGCAATTAAATGCTAATTAAATGTCCTAATTAGGAATGTGTTGCTATTTTAGTTTTCTTTCAGTCATATGTTCTAATAGCTTAGGCAAAAGTTCTCATAGCATAATGATTAAAATTGAGATAAAAACATAAAACATTATTAGAGCAATTAAATGCTCAAGCATATGTAGAAGAACTAATTGACTGGCTGAGTCAAATGTCTTGCTAAGATCACATAAAGTAACAGAAGTTGGTTCACTATTTTCAAAATGTTCAACTAATAAATTGAAATTGGTCGTGAGCTTCCATCCTATGAAACCCTTGCTCACCGCGTTCACAAAAGATTTCTTCGGTCTTGCCTCGCTGTGGTCCGCTCTCATCTCGAATGCTCTCAATATGGCGGACTATTATAATTAATGTAACTAATACTGCAGCACGGAGATTAATATGCAATAATTTACTGGCGGTGCTGCCGAGTGGGTAAAACAGAAAACTGAACTAGCTTTGTGTCTGCAATTCTCCCGCTCGCCGCCGCCTGGCGGCAGAATGATTAACCGACTTCATTTGGAACACAAATTCCGCCAAATGCAAATTTAATAAGTCTACTTGCGTTTTTGTTGCATCCGCGTATTGCCCGACACCCTAGAAGCTGCGGCTTTTATTAAAAATGCATGCTTCGAACATGGTCAGTGTATGTTTTAAAAATTAGCTAGAACATATTTACTGAATTATTATCATTCACTGAATGTAAGGTAAAAGATAATACAATCGGTAAAGTCTTTCCGACTACCTTTAAATTTTAGTGCATAACCTATAAAATTTTGTTGTTTTATTTTTGAATCAACTAACCTCGACTACAGCTCTTTTCCTTTTTGTTATTTAATTTAATTTATTTCTAATTTACTTACTTTATTAACCAACTCTTCTTTTTAAATAAATTTAAAATTTATGGGAAATATTTTTATTCTTACCTCCTTCGCAAGCTCAGACAGAATGCATTGGGCGCCATCTACTATACAGAGTAGAGATTCTTAACCTCAGGTATGTTTCTAATTGGCTTGTAATTTTAAAAATCAATAATAACAACTACTGAGATAAATTCATAAACATTTATTAATAACAAACAAAATCAGTAATGAAAAACCTTTTAGTTGAATGTGCAACAAATATTTGGTCGAATAAGGTAAGCGTATTTTTATTTACTACAAAGAAAAATTAACAGTTACAAGTGAAATTTATTGTTATTTTCTCACCTTATTCTCCAATACTCTAAACTAAGTTATTTATAGGCCAAGTAATTTTTAACCTTAGAAAAATTAGTTGTGGCCTTTTATTGTTTTAAAATTCTTTAAATATCGATATTTAATGAAAATTGGTACCTTTATTTAAATTCCTACAGTTATTGTTGTTAAATGGATGTTCTTCAAAAACACTAATGGAATGTTTTTCAAAACGGAAACTGGATAAATTTAGTCAGGATACAATTCGATGAGGATACTCTGGATCTCTTAATCGGGATACAGGACAAGATGGATAATTGTGGCTCCTTCTCTTGATTTAAAACTTTTTTCCTTTTTCTTGAAAAATAGCGTCACTTCTTGACAGGTAATGATTTTTATTCTTTTATCAGTGTTGCTTTGACTTGACTTCGTTTGTTTTTAGTCATGCAGAGCGATGTGAACTGTTTAAGAGTTTTAAGCAAAAAGCCTCGCTTGACAGCGAGAAATAGTTTTTATAAAAGCCCAAGTCATAGCTTAGTAGATTGGAATTTGATAGTTTTTTAACTTACATTTTTATAAAATTCAAAAATTATTAATTTTTATACAATTTTTAATTAACACCAAATTATTCTAGAGACAAAAAGAATAATTTTGATGTAATTTTTGTACAATTTCTACTTACATTAACTTTTTATGTTCGTTATTATTGATTTCTTAAATCTCATAAAACTTTATGATTATTACCTTTTTTACTGTATTTCTTCAATTTTAGAAGTCCCAACACTCTATTTTCCCGATTTATACTATTTCCCTTGAATTTGAATTGATTATATTGATGTATCATGACATTGAAATTTAAGGTTAAGTTTAAAATTTCTTTTTCTTCAAACTCTTAATATAATAATGTTCTCATTGTTATTGTGATCGCAGACTTATCTGAGATTATATCATTTTAAATCTTTCTATTCAGTTCTTTGCTAGATTATTTGTAAATACCCTAAATCTTTGATGAAAATCTCTTATAGGATTACCATGTTAAATTTTGACACATGAAATTTTATAGTTTCTTTTACAATTGCTATGTTAAAATAAGTATAATAAATAGTGATTTTATTGGTATTAATAAAATTATCTGTTTCCTTTTTTACTCTTCGTATTGAATATTAAATTTTGTATTCTGTTTTTGAGCTGGTCAATTTACTTAACCGTTACAATATTTTAAGACTTTACTTCTTTGGTGAGAGTTGAATAGTTTAGCTGCGCGGTTAGACTGTAGATGGGTGACCACTGTCAAGCAGATCAGGCTGTCTTTTCAATTGTGCTGGGAAATCGTCAAAAGCTACGAGTCCTTTTGAATCTTGTTAGATGAATACACTCAATAGCTAGAATGAGTTTGAATTAAGCGATACATTTTCTTAGAAGAAGTCACGTCAATGTTATCGTCTGTTTTAATTCTTAAAATAAGGATTTTATTTTATGCAACGGCTATTGTAAGTTATATTTTTAGTAAACGATAACCAGGATGACAATAACAGACAATTTTAGAAAATTTCAAACAATTCCAAATTATTTTAACTATATTCTGTGGTCACAAGCCAAAATTCGGTAAGTGATAATATTTTCTTTACGAGAAAAAATCCAGTACAGTTTTCTATATTGGGCTAAAAATTTTATAGAAGGAACTTTTTATGATTCAGCACAAATTTGTGCATAAAATTACTCACCTAGACCTTTTATTTTTTAGTATTCTTGAATATAATATATCAGAAGCTCAGAAATAAAAATAGTTTTTTAGATAAAAAGTTTTTTTGTTTTTAAATGAGTGATAAATTTTCACCGAACAAATTGTTCGATATCTGAATTCGATCTGTGTGTGTGTAGCTTTTCTGTGTTTATTAATTTTAAAATTTGCAAATTTTTCAATTGTATTAATATCATGATATACCTATTATATTGTTTCATGTTATTAATTACGAAAACAAATACAAATAAATTATTCATCACGACAATCAGATCTTCCGATTGTAATTAGAGATTATTTCTGAGAAACTTTAATTAAAAAAATCCTAATTATAAAGCAATCAAATATGGTAATCCTTTTTAAAATCAAATTGGCATTATTCTGGTATAATTAATCAACCATAGTGTTAATAATTTTTTTTCTAGAAGTTTTCCTTTAAAAATATGTAATATATGCGATAACACGTGTAACGTGTAATTAAAAAAATAATTATATATATAGTTAGTAGGTTTTAAAAACTAAAAATTACTGTACACTATCCAAGGTCGACTATTTTAAATGTTTTTAAAAATCGTACCTAGTATTTAATATTTAAATACTGGTAAGACAAATTCTCATACAACACTCTCAAATTTAGAAAGAATTAATAGATTTATTTTTTAGCGTTTAATAGTAACCTATTTTCTAAAAATTGTACAGTTTCAGGTTTGTAGAATAGTTGAAAAAGACCGTAAATCTTCCGTTTCGAAAAACTTAATTCATTGACGTCCAACTCAACAAAACCCCCGAAAATTTATGTCCTCTACCTTTCGAAAAACCCCTGTTCTGCAATTCATCCCTCTGGACAGGACCCTTGGCAGTCATGTGATCACAATCCTTCACCGGCAGACAGCTAGCTCGTTGCCATGGGGATAAATCTTCTATCTTGCCACTTCTAATTGGCTCACTTTTAGTGAAGTTTAATTTTATGTTAGGTTGGTATGCCCTAGCAATTTGCAGGGGCGATAATTTAAATCTGGATGATGTATTTCGTTGGGACTGTTTGGATGTCTGGACAACTAACAGAAAGTTTCTTGTCCGAGGCGGAAAAGTAGTTGAATTACGCGGAATTTGTTAAATGTAAAGAAAAAATAATAAAAAAAAAATTAATTTACAGTTCATACAGCGTGTTTCATAGGTAAAGGGAAATATTTTAAAGGTAGATAGTGTTGTTACCAATTTTGATTAATATCCCACTAGGCTAGATGTTTTTTTAATTATTGGGGCAAATCTTAGACTTAAGTCAAATGAAAATTTGCATTTTGCTTCAAGAAATATTGACAAATATTTGCAATATCAGAATAATACCCTGTATACCAAAATTTTAAAAACAGAAAATTATACATGTCTCGCAAAAATATTTACGTCTCTTAAAGTAACAGTTGAATAATTAAATGCTAATTAAAAGTTCTAATTAGGATTTTAATGAAATTTTTTCATAAAAAGACCATCTCATTAAGAAATTAAATGCTAATTAAATGTACTAATTAGGAATGTATTGTTTTTTAGTTTTCTTTCGATTATATGCTCCAATCTTAGGCAAAAGTTCGCATATAAAGTCATTAAGATTGAACTAAAAATATACAACCAAAACTTGATATTAGAGCAATTAAATGTTAATTAAATGCCCTAATTAGCTTATTTTCAATCATATGTTCTAATAGCTTAGGCAAAAGTTCACCCATCAAAATCATTAAAATTGAGATAAAAATATAGAGCCCAAAACTTTTTGTTAGAGCAATTAAATGCCCCAATTAGGAATTTATTGTTTTTGAGTTTTTTTTCAATTATATGTTCTAATAGCTTAGGCAAAAGTTCGCACAGCAATATCAAATTTGGATAAAAATATAAATCATAAAACTTTTTATTAAAGCAATTAAAATCTATTTAATGTCCTAATTAGGAGTGTATTGCTCTTTTAGTTTACTTTCAATCATATGTTTTAATAGCAAAGTCATTAAGATTGAGCTAAAAATATAGAACACAAAACTTTCTTTAGAGCAATTAAATGCTAATTAAATGTCATAATTAATTTATTTTCAATCAAATGATCTAATAGCTTAGACAAGAATTTGTTAAATGTAAAGAAAAAATATAAAAAAAATAACTTACAGTTCATACAGCGTGTTTCATAGGTAAAGGGAAATATTTTAAAGGAAGATAGTGTTATCAATTTTGATTAATATCACGCTGATATTTTTTTAATTTTTGGCCAAAAGCTTACACTTAAGCCAAGTGAAAATCTGCGTTTTGCTTCAAGAAATATTGACAAATATTTGCAATATCAGAATAACACCCTGTATATCACAATTTTAAGAACCTCCCGAAACATATTTTAATTTAGAAATCTCGATGATTCACAAAATGAAAGTATTAAAATTTATATTTATAAAAAGTGTTGCTCCGGACCTGTTCCATATTGCACCTAATAATTTTCCACAACATTAACACGGCCATTTTAGACACTTCTCTACACAAAAAGATCTCTTATCTGCCTATTGAGAATAGAGTTTAAAATAAAATATCAGAGAAGGAATAGTCGAGGAGATAGGACGTCTAGCTGGTACTACTACAAAGTATACCCATCCATCGCCATATATAACTCCGCAGAGCAGCAGGGTGTTTCCTAGTACCGATACAAGAAATACGAGACCTGTCCAACCGCGTTATATGAAGATATCGCCATGTTCTACATGGTCTACCCGCAAAAGTTATGGCTCCAATACTCGGACGTTCTTATATTTTATTTGAGACAATGAACTCTTCACTTGAAGGTGTTTGATACTCCACTTTCATCTGTTGTTGTTTATCTATTTTCGTAGAAGCCCGATTTATGTCAAAATATGCAAAAATATGACAAAAGTGCTTTTGCGTTTACATATTTTTTGAATAATAATATTATTTTTTTAAAAATAGCGACGAAAAAGCCACGTGAGGTTTTATCTAATCGGTATATTCTTTCTCTTTGGTTTCTATGATAATTACTCCAAAATTTGAGGTCAAAAAAATCAAGAGAACATAGCTCGAGTCTTTGTGTTAAATTTTCTTCTCAAAATGTCAAAAAAAAATTAAAAAACTGGTGTAAAATTGTCGTTATATTTCTCTCCTCGTGCGTTTCGCGAAATTATCAAAATAAAATTCGTATTAGAGAATCAAACACACCGAATTTACGCTGTATCCGATATTTCACAAGGCCGTAAAGTATGGAGCGGTTTTCTCCAATTCATATTAAATGCAAAATTGCCAGTCGAGGCACACATTTTGATTTATATGTCTGTGAAATATGCATTATCTAAATTTGTGCTCTATCTTTTTTATTATACTTTAGGATGGCCACAAATCACTCCGATCACGCGGTATTATGTGTGGTGAATACATCCCGAATTCCAACGTATGGTTCTTCTTCTCTCTGCGAGCTGAATTTATAAAATTCAGTGCGCGTCGGAGTTCGCGTTTAGATTTTGGATATCATTATCAAAATTTCGTATAGGAAGGTATCTTAGATATCGCTATAAATAGGATACAATTTGAAAATTTTTCAAATTATGAGTGACCATATTTTCTATTAGTATCAACAAGAGAATCATTCCCAACTAGCAATTTTTCAGGGAAGAGTCCCGGGGTCCGCAAATTCGACATAACCAAGAAATATTTCCTTTTCCTGCCACAGCCAGCTCTGATAAAAAAATTTATGAAACCTAAGAACTCTGCAATGACATAAAAAAGTAAAGAAATTCAAAAAGAAATGAACAAAATATTGGAAAATATTTGGATGACGGAGAACATCTGTGAGTAATACCATCGAGGACGAAACAAATGAGGACAAAGAACTAGTATGATGAAGAGAGATAAAGGATTGCAGAAGAAAAAAGCGAATAACAGTGAATCAAATATCTTTAAATTATGCAGAAAAAAGAAAGGGCTGCATAACGAAATAAGACGAAGATAGGTCCCAAAGTAGAGAAATTAAATCCTTTTGCAAATAAATGAAGAAGAATAAAGCAGGAGAATTATTAGCAGAGCACAATGAAATATTAGAAATAGGGAGAGAAAGAGGATTAGGAAGAAGAGTATCAGCAAGAAGAGACTGAGAAAATATAGAAGAGTCAACGAGGGAAGAAATAGAGGACAAAATAAGAAAAGGAGAAAATGATGATCAAAGTAAAAAATGTAGTAAAATATTTAAATACCTATTTTAATTTGGCTGCATACACTGTACACTTAGTGCTTTAATTTGGACCTATTTAATGGATAAGGTAGATTTTTAATGATTGTTTTATGTGTTTTTTAAAATACTAAATATCGTCTTTGGTTGTTTTAATCCTGGGTATTTCGGGTGAGAAACTCACTAATATGACGATCAATACATAGAAGATAAAAATTTCATTTTGATTGTTAAAGTACCCGATAGAAAAACTAATATACAACGAATTTTTACAGTTTCAAATTTAGATTATATTAATATTTACCGAAAATATGCGGCTCTTCGTCCAAGTAAGCGCGGGTCTACACTATGCGTATTCAGCAGATGCGTATTTCGGCTGCGTATTTTCGGCAAGAGAGTTGTTGCGTACACATATTGTGCAGATTTTCGGCGTCTATGTGCGGAAGCGTACATTGCGATTTGAGGTTGTTTTCCAGTTTGTGTCAAACAACGAAGCAGGTATGTTCAAAGTAAAATTTGCCCAATCTGAACTGTTTTTTTTATTTTAATTCCTACATGCTTATTTATTATATTGTTTAACGATGATATTTCAAAATCCCCGCATTTTCCCCGCATAATGACAATCCCCAATAAATCCCCAATCATCTTGAGATTCCCCGCAATTTGGGGAATTCCCCACAAATTGGCAACGCTGCTCGGGACCAGCATGCCGAGGTACGTATTTTCGGCGGTATACTGCGTGGTTGTGTATACCGCCGAAAATACGTACCTCCGCATGCTGGTCCCGAGCGCAATTAACCGGTTCGTTTATACAAAACACGTGACATAGACGCCGAAAATCAGCACAATATGTGTACGCAACAATTCTCTTGCCGAAAATACGCAGCTGAAATACGCATCTGCTGAATACGCATAGTGTAGACCCGCGCTTATGCTACCAGTCGCCGATTGTTTTTGAAGTATAAAGTATAAGAGATGTTTTAACCAAGTTGTTGGAAAAAATTGTATTGGAAAGATGCCTAGCTTGATAGCAAAACACCTAAAATTGCCAAATTCTGATGCCTACACTGGTCATTGTTTTCAGAGAACTTCAGCTACACCTCTTGCTAATTCGGGGGCGATATAGATATATGTTTTCAAGCGACATGGAGGATGGAAATCTTCGACCGTAGCCGAAGAAGATTCTATCAATAATAAAATTCAAATAAAATTTTAGACTGTGAAATTTCAGGATCAAGTACTATCCCCTCTACGGCAGTTGCTTCCAAGACAAAAATGGATAGACTTCCAACCTCCAAAACTACAATATCACGGGCTGAATCAGAATTATCTGGTTTAGGAAAAAATATTGGTTCGTGTATTGGCTGCACCATTAATGTTAACATTGTAAATAATAAATAAAATTAGGTAGTGTAAAATTTTGTCACAATTTGAAAAGTGTTAAAAAGCCTTAATTATTGTTAAACATTTAGAAATAAACGATTTCTTGGATTTTTGCTTGACTGAGGAACATAACGGTTAAAATACAAAATTCTCATATAGTTTACAAGCAGTGCGCGAAATATGTATTTCGCACACTATTTCGCGCACGGTGTCGTGGTAATGTAGGAATGTGAAAAAAAGAGTCACTTCGCATATTGTTATCAATGCGCGAACCTTGTTATTTTTTGACGTTTGCAAAAAAAATCTGCATTTCTGGAGCTACAGAAGATTTAAATAAGTTTAGAATTTTCTTAATTTCTGGTTATTACTAATTTTGATCATAAAATAATCCATATTTTTGCTAAAAGTGCCAATGAAATAAAATTTAAAATTTATTTATCAAAAAAAAACTATAAAAAAACAACATTAATAGGAAAGCAGCGAAACCGCATCGAAAAATCTGGTATGTTAGTCATAAATTAATGATTATACGAAATATGTTGTGTAACAGCATTCTCCCACAGATGTCAACTTAATCTAAATAAATATCTCTTCTTTTCCCTACCCGATTTAAATTCTCGACAATTCTACCTACATACTTCCACTAACTTTAAAATGAAGATGTAAAACTCTGTTCCCCATGTTGTAAATCCCTTTGAGTTTTAACTCTATGTAAAGCCATTGATATGCGCTGTTCTTTTGTAGGTTTTGGGATAACACATTTTATTGTGTACAGGGTTGTGCTATTTATTTTTATTATATTATTTTATTTAACAAAATTGATAAAAATTATACGTACCATGCAAACACGTAAGTGCTTTTATTGATATGACTTTTAACAACAGAAAATTAACTTTTACAAATTACACAAATATAAAATAATATGTTTTTATTTTAATTACTTACTTATAATTTAATAAAACATACAAGTAGTTCAAACAATTATAGGACGAGGAATTTTAATTAAAGAAATACGCAATTTAATTCTGTGGACAATAAAGAAATTTTGTATTTTTTGGTGATACAATGGTCCTTCGGGAAGAATATAAGTGAAAGCAAAACCGTAAAAGAACTATTTCAATTTTTCATCCAGTAAACGTTAACCTTCTTTTGGAAATTTATCCCCCTCTTGAAATTATATTTCAAGGTATAATAATGTATCAAATTTGGAGGATGTATGGCCAAATATAAATCCGGAATTAAATATAGAATGGAGGCTCCGCTAGCGGCAGCGACGGCAGATATATCGAGCTGCAAACGCTGCTCGACGCGGCATTACTCAACTGTAAGCCGGAACAATCCCCCAATTTATCCTAGGCTTGGAAGGCACCAGGATCTCATTGGGATTTGATGAAACTGTGCGCGTCTGCTAATCTCGCGGTTAACAGGCTCTGCAAAATAGATGCACTTTTAAAAACTTTCCCGCCTCTCGTCCTCGCGAACTCAAGGATCGCGTGTCAGCGTTTGTTTATCTTTCTCTCAATTTTAATGTTTTATGACGAAAATATGAAGTAACACTCCTTTATTCAAACCTCTGACAAAGTTTCATATCCCCGTTATACTAATAATGAGAAAAAGTGATCAGTTATATGAAACCCTATTGGTTAATATACAGGGTGTCTCGTTCGCTTGGTGGTAGCATAAAGTATTATATTTTTTAGTGGGACATCTTTTATTCATTCAGAAATATAAAAAGTATAGCTAAAGAAGGAGATCTCAAGGAGCTAAAGAAGGAGATCTTAAGATCAATGAAAACGAGAATATATTTTAAGACCTGTCGCATTGTATGGCTCCGAAACCTGGATAGGGAAAATGATAAAATAGATGATGAAGGAGAAGAACAAACCTAGAAGTTCAAGCATACCATAAATGCGTGAATGTGTTGGTCAAGATTGCCAAACAAAATATTTAAAGCAGCACGAGGAAGAAAGAGATGAAGAGCTGTTGCCTATAAAGAGATTTAGACTAGTATTTATTGTTATAAAAATATTATTTCTAGTAAAATAAGTAAGAAATTGTAGAAACCATAAAAAAATATTTTTTAACCGTTCTCCCAAATTTATAGAAACTTTAAATCTTAAATAAAATATTTAACCTTTACTCGATTGAAACGAAACAAAATAAATACATCAAGTTCGAAAAAAAGTCCAGCCACCATTTTTTGTTGCTTTCATATCCAAAGCAATAATTTAAATGAAAAAATATGGGCGCTGTTGAACGTCAAATGCTGGACTTGGATTTACTTCTTAACACTTTCTGAATAAATTATAATATTAAATAAATAACCACTTTGTATTTTCGCCATTAATCATTTTCGTATAACATACATAACTCTTGATTTATAGTTTGGGAACAATCAGCTTATCGACTATCAAAAACATACATTTTTCTTCTGAATCTGGATGTAACACAAAATTTTGAAGGTCAAAAACGGAGTAAACATAAATCAAGATTAATTTATGGACGATTTGTAATACTGAGATATTTTTCAAATGCATTTATTTATTAGTTTTGGTGCTACCTGTATATTGAAATGGAATTTTATTAACAAAAGTATTTTAAAGAATTTAGGTACATTACCAAAGTTTATAATAGTCAAAATTAAAATAAAGTTACTAACAATATAATTAAATAAACAGTACAATACCTTAAATAAAATAGTCTAATCACAGAAACTAACTAAAGTAAACATAACCTATAAAATTATGAAAAGTCAAAATTATGAGACTTTAAGAAATAAAAAACAGTATTGCCAACTTAAAATATAATGAAAAATTATCTGACTTGATGTTAAAAAATTATGGGGTTTTAAAGAAAAAATGAAAAGTGTTTGTTGATTAGTTACGAAAAAAAAATAGAAAATTAAAAAAAAATTGATTGAAAAATTTCGTAAGAGAAAGAAAATTAATTTAAAAAAGAAAAATCAAATTTTAAACAAATTACTTTGTAAATGGTAAATATAATAATAAGATGTATTAAAGAAAGAATAAATGGTGAGGTATTCGAAATAATAAAATAGATGAAATTGAAGAAACACTGGATGATACTGATAAATTAAGAAAGAAGAGGATTTTAGTGTAATTTAATTTAGAAAGAGGGACTTATATTGGTATAATACAAAGGTTGGACAAATAAGTTTAATTAATAGAAGAATTTGTGTAAGTGCACCTTTAAATAATTGAAACTTTAATAATTTTAAGTAGTTGTAGGTGTTATTAGTATAGTTGAATGTGAAAGAGTGTAAATGGATAAGTTAATTTTTATTATATGATTGAAAGGTCTTTGTTTAAAATTGGTTGACTTTATTTCTTTAATAATTTTCAAATAAAGTACATAAAACGTAACTGATCACAAATTTTTTTTGAACTCGCTTTTTTATGACCCTGAGATTAAAATTAAATTAAAATAGAACTAAAACTAAATCAACAAATTAAATACATTAAATTTAAACGTGAATTAAAAACAAGAAATTTCTTAATCAAATAAAATATTAAAATATATAAGGAATGATCAGCTTCTGTGGAAAAGTCCTATATGTGAGTTACTGTAGAATTTATTTTAAAAAAAATAACGAAAATATCCATATCAATGTGAAGCTTTAAGGTTGCTTATTTTTCTTCTTTTTAAATTTTTTTATATCTACGGATATGTCGGACTTTCCCACACAAGTTGATCAGGCTGTGTCTAGACTCGCTTTATTTTCATTTGGTCAATATTTTGATATTTATATAAATATAGGTAAATGTTTGATTTTTTTCATAAATAATTGTAAAGATAATTAATTAATCAAAAGATTTATTCAGCTAAAGACGGTTTTAAAGACATTGTGATCTAGGATTTCAAATCAGTAGAACCGAAGATATGATGTCATCCAACCATCGTCCTGAAAATTTAAGTTTATTCAGATTTTTTTAATCCATCTATTTTGATGCTCAGAGACGAGAACCCTTTTAAGCGATAATTTGAAACCATTATACGTCAAAAATCAAAAAGTTACTAGGACACATATTATATTACATATTTCCGTGAACTTTAGTACTGGAACACCCAGTAGAGCATACATTTAACTTGTTGGAATTTTTCTTCCTTAATCTTGATAAAGCCAGGCTTACTCGGACATTTAGAGTAAACAAATGCAAGAATAAAAATATCGTATTGCAGTTAAAACAACTTTATCTAGAAGATGCCGCTTGCCTCTTTGCGACAGCAACGCCATCTGTATTCAGCGATTTATGGAGGTCCTCGTTTAAAATTTCTCAGCCCTTTTCTTCCTAGTAAACTATCTATATTTCGTTCTTTATCTGTGGTCTGCTCATTTCCCGGTTGGCTGAATGCAATTGAGTACCTTTTCAAGTTTTAGAAACTACAGTGTCACACTTTTATCTGATGGCGGACTAAAAATTTATTGTTTCTATCTTGCCGGGGCGTAATCACCCGGCTATTTTCAGGGTGTAAATCAAACGTTGAAATATTACGACGTCGCCTTTTTTAAAAGTTCACATTTTTAACGAGTTCATCAGAATACGGCGTTGAAAATTACGTTTGTGACATTTATTATATATTCATAGCAATGCGTTATGTGACTTAGTGACATTACCTTTTGATTCATTTCTTCTATTCTACCACAGAATAAGAAGACACTTTTGGTTTCGACAATACTTGATATATTGTCAAAGGTAATACCACTAGAGCTCAGATTTGGCCGCATATTTTTCATAAGTTTGATGTATAGTATTTACTTTCATCCGTGAAAAAAATAACGAGACCGCAGGTCGAGTTATTTTGTCAAACAGATCAAGTAAATTCGAGAAACCAAACTTACAAAAAATATCCTGCCCAAAATCTGAGCTCGAGCTGGTATTTGGTAAGACAATTCCACGAATTTAAAGTATTTAAACTGAAGTGACACTTAAATAAATACGTCGTTAACCGGGCAACGTAGTATTATCGATTTTTTATCCAGTTATATTTTCTCTTCCTTCCTCATAGGCTAAATATCAGATAGCAAACTACGACTTTTGAAGTTTCATATGACATTTTTTACATATGAGTGGAATTTTCAGTTGTATATTTTACGAGGGTCTATTTATTTATTTAATTCTTCCTCAAAGGGCATCAGGGCCGTTTCAGATTCAAAAAGCTATTAGAAATGTTTTCTAATTAACTGAACTTTTTAATATATTGTTGCTTACGATCTATTTCCCCAAAGTTGTTCGTGAAACAAAATGTGAGAAATATTTAACTTTTATTCAATATTTTATTTTTAACTTTAGTTTACCTGAAATTTATTTTCTTTGTAAGCAAACTATTAAAAACTATTGATTTTATTATAATAAGATTTAATAAATAGATTATTTAACCTCGACTCTAACTCATTAATATTTTAAAATTTTACTAAAATATTTTTTTGTGTTACCTTCTGTCGTAATTTTAGCCAGAATGTAATTATTTGTTGGGCGCCATCTCCTCAGTCGGTAGAAAAATGAGTCTTAATCCCAGTCGTGCTTCCGTAATTGGCTGTGCATTGTAGAAATCGATAATAATGACTCGGTAAATGTAGAAATATTTATTAACAATCAAATATGTAATCTAACCTAATTGTATGAAATACTTTTGGCCTTGTTTGGTTTACGACATTTTTAAATATCGACATTTAATAGTGAATAATTGGTACCTTTAATACGACTTATATCTTTTTAGTTACTTGTGGTTACTTTCTTTCTAAATTCAAAATGTGACGAATTCAATATCTTCCAGGAATTAAATCAGGAATACAGGATAAATTACTACGGGATACAGTTAGATATGGATAATAAAGCAGGATGCAACAGGATCTGGATTCTCTTTCAGGAACAAACGAAAGAATAAGTGATTGGAATTCTTTTCTTGATTTACTTCTCAATTTTCTTGGTTTACACAAAATATAACCTCACTTAAAATTTGACAGGTAAAATTTCTTTTTAACTTCTTTCATCAATCAGTATAGCTTTGATTCTAACTTTCTTTTGTTTTTGCGACGAGCTCTGAAGTGGACAGTTCAAAAGATTTTGAGCAAAAGCCTCGCTTGACAGCGAAATTTGGTTTTTATAAACCATCATATCAAAGCCCACTCGATTGGGATTTGACAGAATTTTAAATTAAATAATTATAAAATTAAAAAATTATTAATTTTTTTACACTTTTTGATTATTACTACATCATTCCCGAGACAAAAAGAATGGTTTTGACACAATTTATTTACTATTTCTACTTATATTAAATTTACATGAAGACTTTTTACTTTCGTCATTATCGATTTCTTAAATTATATTAAACATTATTATTACTGCCTTTTTTACAGTAATACTTTAATTTTAGAAGTCCCAACACTTTATTTTCCCGATTTATTGTATTTCCCCTGAATTTAAATTGATCATATTGATAAATCAAGATATTGCATTTTGAGGTTAAGTTTAAAATTTATTTCTCTTCTAACATTTAAAATAACAATATTCTCATTGTTGTAATGATCGCAGACTTATCTGAGATTATTCTACTTTAACTTTTTCTATTTGATCCTTTGCTAAATTATTTGTAAATGTACTAAAATTGTCGATGAAAATCCCTTATGGAATTACCCTGTTAAAATTTGATATCTAAAATTTTATATTTTCTTATATAATTACTACTCTAAAATTAGTTTCAAACTTTATTTTCTAAATTAAATTCTGTCTAGTGATTATTTAAATTAAAATAAATAGTTATTCAATGGTTTTGATTAATTTATTTGTTCCATTATTTCTCTATATATTGAATATAAGTTTTGTATTCTCTTTATTTAATTCTTCACATTAGTCAACCGTTACAATATGTTTATAAACGATTTCAAATATTTTATAGTTATTATTTTGATTTCTTTCATACCTCTAGCGCTTTTTAAATCCAGAAAGCCATCCAATCAATAAAAAATTGAGTGCAACGTTCTAGGAATTCGAACACGTCGTATAACACATACATCGTATATACTCCCATAGTTTCTTCTTGCATTATTCCTCAGTTATAAATAAAACCCAAAAAGGCGCTAGGACGTATCCATTAGCTGTGCGGAGTATATCATCTAATATTTCTTCCGGTTGGCATCGAATATTCAGATTGTAGAACTTTTTTGTTTATGCGAATTTCATGGTAATCGTATAGATATTTTATGACATGTTTCCGTTTTGTTGAATTAATCCAGGAAACTATCAATAAATATGTTTTCTAATTCAAGAAATTATTTACGACAAAAAAGCGAATTAAGTATAATCGGAAAGAAATGGAATGTCGTTGATCCCATAATTTTTGGAATTAATGAATATAGTTTAAAAATTCACGATTAAGTATTGGACATTGAAGTTCTACAATAAGATGAAATGTACAAAATAATATACCAGGTTTGTAAATGAAAAAGTGACTTTCCCAATTTCCGGGCTACGTACATTCAATTCTCGATTTAATTTTTTTGTTTTGTTGGTATACATGTTCCCAACATATGTTGACAAGATCAAGTTTTTTGAGAGATATAAAGGTTAGACGTGTTGTGGTGTGATGGGCGATTTTTTACTATAAAAATGGATTAAAGAATCTGTATTAACGAATTGGTTACGAGTCATAACCATATACCCCTGTTTGGTAACCATTTATGACCCTATTGAACAAACCTGGATCGTCGTTGATGTCTTTGGTACAGGAGGAAAACTGTCTTAATTCGTATAAATAACGGTCAGTCAGCAGATGTTGCTATAAGACGAGTAACACGCCACGGATGTGTAAGGTACATGTTTGACACGAGTGAGGTGATTTTCCTCCACTCTTATTTATCTTGATACTGCTTTACAAAAAGGATTAGAGAATAATCGAGGCATCATAAAAGCCAAATTATTAACAATTTAAGATACACCGATGATTTTGACATACCATCAGATTCTGAAGATAATTTGCAACGACTCCTAGATGCTATTACGAACCAGGAAGACCTAGTTGGTCGTGAACTATCACAAATAGAACAAATGACATGGTAGAAAGTAGGAATCCAAACTCTACAGTATCACTGGATATTATATGGAAGCGTGAACTATGAAAGTATGTACTATAAAACGTCTAGAAGCATTTAAGATATCAGTTCTCAAATAAAAACATACTCAGGATGATGAGGACGTGAAACACTAGGTCTATTCATGGAAGATAAGATAGAAAGCAAAATCTAGAACTATACTCTGAATAAAAGGGGAGTGCAGTAAAAGTGGTGATATAACGTCACATTCCATCCCTAATAACACGGGATCTTGCTGGTATGTCCCGCTGAGGCCCTCAGAATGTCCCAATGTTTCAGACTTAAGTACGACATGCCATAGATGTTTCTTTTAGGACATCCCTGCAATGTTTTTATTAAGATGTCCTAGAAACAGCATTTATTATATTTTTTCAACAATTTTTTTTTCATAATACAGTATTTGGTAATTGATATTTAATCTGGTTAAACAGTTGTAAAATTTGATACATTGATAGTTAAAAAATTTAAATGCAAATAAAAATTATTGTATTTTTCGGATACCTACCTATTTAAAATAATTACTGAATATCTACAATAAGATAAAATTTTTAGATGTGCTGCTACTGACTTGTACGAGTTTGGAATTTTATTTATTGGATTCGAAAAGCCTAACTGACGAAGCCGAAAGGCAGAAACCGATCTTAGGATGTCGAATCTGATAAATTAAATTCCTTACTCGTTTTCTAATTTTCTATCTACAATAAGATTTCCTAGGTACTTTACGTCATTATTTAATAAACAACTATTCATTGATGTAAAAATGAGTTGCCCAGTGTAATTATTAAAAAACGAAAACTATTGAAATTCCCGCTATTTAGCAGTTAACGATGATTGGTGGCTCTCCGGCTGCGCGCGGCATATAGTTCTAGTTGTTAGTTCTTAGTTCGGCCATTTTATGGTGTATTTACTTTGTTTTCGTGGCGATTGTGATTTTATTTTGAAGTAAGTAAAAAATATTTTTATTTTTACGATGGAGTCTCGAGAAAACAGAAAGCTTTTAAATATGTTCCAGCAACGATTTAAACGTTCAATTTTGAAGATTTAATTCTGCAAAAATAAAATTTCAACCTCTTAAACCTGTACTACTTCTACAAATTAAATTACTGCACTTCTTCCTTCTCTAAAGTATAACATATAAGTTTTAAAAATAATCAACTTTTTTCATATATCTACCCAATCTTTTTCTAAGATAAAAATCACACTTTTTAAAAAAAAAATTGAACATCTCATACTGTAATTTTATTTATAATTAAATTTCATCCATAAATTATATATATTAATAGTCTGAGACAACTGCGCCTACTGCCATTTTCAAGGAAATTCTTCAGATTAAAAATGCTAATGATTAGCCCACGAATCTATCAACACCGGAATATTTATAGACTAATTAACGATTAGAATTCGTTTGTTTTCTTGTTGATATTTTACTCGTCTCGCCTAGTTTATTTCAGAGGTGGGTAGTTGACATTATTTTAAGGTAAAATCTTAGTAATTAGTTATTTATTATTTTGTTAAAAATCTATTAGAGCTCTTCAAAGGAACGTTAAATATCTTGCGAGAATAGAAGGGGGTGACTAAAATCTACTTCTTTTTTGAGCTTTTGAAATTCCAATATCCATCTCTTTGAATGAAATTTGTGTAAAGTTTTGATTGCCAGAAAATTCTCAATCACCAGATAATTTATCGGAATTATTTTTTACTTATATGAGCAGAAAATTACAATATTTTTTCTCTCGTGAAATAAATCAAGAATGACGTATGTTGAATTTAACCCAGAACCGATAAGATGACCCGTCACTGGTTTATACGTTTCAAATATTAAGGATCAATGATAATTCGATTATAAAGCAACTCAAAATAACGTCAGATTCCCGAGAATTTTTTTAACCGGAACAATTTTTGTATAAAATTACTTATCGTGTGTTTAAAAGTATCTTTTATATCAATTTTTAACCCAGTCATCACAATATATTTTGTTTTTAATTTCCGACAGTTGCTCATTGATTTTCTTGTTTTAGTATTGTAGATTTTCCATTTCTTCTTTTATTTTTATTTATTTCTTCTTTATATATTTTTTGGGGGCACATCCCAACTCGTGCCCACTAATTCTTTAAAAGGTAAAAGTGTAAAGGTCTCTATAATCCGTATGCCCAACTCGTACCCGTTTGAAAAATATCCAATCTAATTTAAATACATAGATTTAAATGCATGCGAATCATTTCATAGTCATTTGAATAGTATAATATTACTCAATAATATTAAGTTTAAAATTTTTATATTCGTATAAAGTAATAAGTTTATATCTATACATTTTTTAGTAGTTCTATTTTGAATATATATGAATATACCTTGAGTATGTCTTCGTAATAACTTTTTTGGATGAAGATAATAAAAAAGTTTTCCAATTGGGGACGAGTTGGTCAGTTGGTTTTCTACCTGGTATTCGATTGAGCACGAGTTGGTCAGTTATTTTCAGGAGCAGGTAAAAACGTGCACGAGTTGGGAATCGCCGATTTTTTGATTTATACCAATCTCCGAATACCTACTCATCATTTTATTAACCTTTTTTTGGTGATTTTCTTTTGCTTTTTCAGAATCCTCTGTATTATTTTCCCCTTACATCCTCCTTTTTTTTGTTTGATCTTCTGGTGTGTAGTCGTGGCTGTCTATAGACGAAATACATCGACTTCTAGATGAAATCGAATTGTTTCCATTGGGCCTTAATCTAAATCGTTTTTAATTAAGTTTCTGTTCGAATTTACACGCGGGACGGTTCACGATTTCTTATTTGGTAAAAACATAAATTCGTCTTGAGACATTACATTTTAAGGATATTTTTAGAAACGGTTCATTAACCAAAATACGGTTTAATTTACTGTTTCCTGGTTACTGAAAAATTATATACTAATGCGTCATCTAAAATATTCAGTGAGTACAATTTTTTTAATTAAATCGAAATGGAATTAATAATAATAATAATAATAATAAACTGAAGAAAATGAAATATCAATACAAAAATAATTTTTATGTAGGCGTAGTACATTTTCCACTAATATAAAATCAATAAAACTTTTTCCCCGAAAATTAAATCTTCGAATTTTATAATAAGCGAAGTAAGGTGTGAAAAGAAGAAGCGATAAGTAAAATTTAATAATGAATTATTGCTTTAAGCTCACGGATTACAACAACCATGATTACGAAGCACTCATAAATTGAGGGATTTGTCAATTTAAAATGGGGTTAGATAATTATTTATTACTTTGTCGATAACGCACTCGTTTCCTCCACGCAGTATTATAATTTTATATCGATTTGGAATGGTTTATATCAGTAAAAAAAATATAAACTCAAAACATTGCAGTGATACTGTTAAAAATACTGGAGGAACGCCAGGATCAAATTTTCAAATGTGCATCACCTCACATTATGATTATGCTGCGTGCACTTGATGCATTTAATCATTAAACAAAGCAATAATAGATGTGGATGAACGATTTGCTGACTACGACAAGCAATTTTTTAAATATTTGAAAAGCTTCATGACCGTTATACTAGATTTATTGAATTATGTCTATTTTCCTCATAAAAATTATATTATTCGGATAGAAAATCGTTAAAAAAGTGACATCCTAAAGAGTCATGTAATTTAACTTTGGCAATCCTGGCCAATTGGATTGATCCTCCCCAACCAAATCAATTATTATCAAACTTATTGGAAAAAAATATGTAGTGACGAAGAATCAGTGGATGAAATTCCAAAAGCTACCCAGAATCCAGAACCGAATATCACTGTTATTTAAAATGTGGTAAATCCAACTGAACCTTTGGAAAAATCACCATCCCTAGACCACCTAACTCTAAACGTCATCGCACAAATTTTTTTGTTGAATCAGATTCATCTTCTCCAGAATTAGAGCTTGAAAAAAGTTGTAAAGGTTGAATTGACTGACGATGATGATGACAGTTCAACGAAAGAAGTTGCAAAAGAAATAGGAAAAGGAGCAAAAACAGCAGGAGAAGACAGAAAATCGGAAAATAACAGAATAAAGTGGAGAAACCTAAAGAGACGTTTTATCTCCGAGAAAAAAATTAATTCTAAAGGCGCTAACGTATCAATCTGTTAATGGGGGTGTCGATACACTGCGACCTATAAGATCTATTGTGCCCCCTTCTGCTGCCCATTCGTTATGGATGTCTCAATGATTGGAGCAGTTCCTCCAGTCCTATTGCTTTCAAAAAGTTCAGGATGTCGGTAAGCTTCAGGTGATCTCCCTCTTCTATTTGATATTCTCCGAGATATCGTACTTTTTCAGGCGCTGACGTATGTCATATATGTCGAAAGTTTGGAGGACCAAACAATTACGAATACTTTTCGGTAAATGGCGGACATTTCACCGTTTTCCTATTAATTATAGATTAAAGAAATCCATCATTGGATGGATGCTTACTTATTGTTCTTTTATCACTGCATAGCTTCATCATAGTAGTAGAACCAAACAAAAAAATAGAATCTGCTTGTCTTAAAAATGGCGGTGTGAAATTTTCTCATATAAAATTTGCAATCAATTTGCTTTATTTTTAACAAACATACGAATTAGGAATTCAATAAGTGATGAATATACCAGGTTGTTTAATTGTAGATGTATATCAATTAGTTATAATAGTCTATAATAAAATCATCCTATTTTAATAATAATAATAAAAATAAATTATAATTACGTTTGAGATAATTAAATATAAAGAAAAAGGATCAGATTGTAACCTATAAATTAGAAAAGTCAATTTTGAAAGATATAAAAAAAAAATAGAAATCGAGGAGTAGGGAAAAATAAAAAAAAAAGAGGGTGGTTGTTGGAGGGCAGAGAGAAGAAAAAAGATTGTCAATAAATTGAAAAAGTGAAATTTTGGAAAAGTAAAAAGAAAGTTTTTTTTGGAAATATTGAAAAGGAGAATTGAAGTTTGTAAGTAAACAATGAATAATAAATAAATTATTTACGAAGTAAAAGAGTGGTTCAAGGTCAGAATTCCAGTTAGGAGGTAGAGGTTAAGAGTGGAGATTTGAAAAAAAAGGCGTGAAAGGTGGAAAGTTGGAAGAAGTCCAGGGAGTGGTGTCAAGGTCAGAATTCCGGCCAGGAAATAAGGGGGGAGATTAAAAAAAAAGGTGGGAAGAAGAAGTAGATAAGTAGCAATAGTTTTTTTTTAAATTTTTTTTGTAATAGTGATTGATTTATTTTGTTATAGGTATAGAATTATTAATAAACAACTTCAGATTATATATAAAATGACATTTGAACATTTGAATATAGTATGAAGTAAAAAAAAAAATAAAATGGGATCATTTAAAATTTTAAATTTTGTTTCGTTTTTTTAAAGTGAAAATTTAATTTTTTTCATTTGTTTTATTATCCGAAAATAAATTTTTTAAAAAATTATAAAATTGTGTTAAAAAAAATTATATATTATTATTAGAAATACAAGCCCTATAGAGTTTCAAAATTATAAATAAATTTTAAATTTCTTATGTTCTTAAAACAAGACAATATACGTATTTTAATTACCTATTTCTGGGTATCTACAAAAATAACATCTTTTATTAACTCACTAATATCGCATATATTGCGTACCAGGTTTTTCCGCCATGCCACAACCTTGGGGGGAAAAATTTCGAGGAAACGGTAGCACAAATTGAAAAACGTTATTATAAATGCCACCGCAATAAAAATGTAAAACAAAACCATAATTCAAAATAACGCGCACCCCATTTGTGAAGATTAGCATTTTAAACCAGACACCTTGGCTTTAAGGAGACGTAATGTAGCGCAAGAACAAGGAACGGTTCCAGAGTCGGATCATCCATCCAGACAATGTTACAGGATGGCGGATCCAAAAACACGTACGCAAGTGGAATTTAAAACTTTGCAATGCAATTTAAGTTATTATAAACATGAATTTTCAACTATAAATAATTTAATTTATATAAACCTTTCTCTAAAAAGGCAGATACAGCCCAGTATGACGTAATTGGATATATTTTGTAAAAGATCATTTTTTTTGTAAAAATCTAGTTTTTCAATAGTTTGAATTTTAAAATTTAAATTTCTGTTTTATTTTTTAGATTTAAGTGAAGATAAATAAATAAATCCAGAATTCAGATTTCAAAATATTTTAATTAATATCCTTTTAATAAAAAAAAAAGATTTTATTTCATTTTCAATTTTCAAAATTTTTTTTTACCTGTGTTACTTTGTTGAGAAAATATATTTGAAACTGATAACTCAAAAAAGATGTCTCAACAGGGTTGCCAAGTCTGAATGTTATTTATTTATAATTTATTTATTTTAGTATTGTAGAAATATATAAAAACTTCTACTAGCTTCATTTAAAATTGGGTTTTCATCCATTTAGGAATATTTTTACATCCTGCAAGATTTTTTTAGCTACCACGCAACCATTCTATATGTGTTAATATTTACAAATTACACGTTATTTGTTTAATTAATTCGATAATAATATATAGTTAACTGATTGTTTTTGGATCTAATACTTTTTTAATAATATATGCCGCCACTGCTACGTCAACATAAGTCATATCCTTCATGTCCAAGCACAAACCGGAACTTGAAGGGAGCAAAACGCACGTTACTTCCGGTTTCCAGGCGTCAGAACGGGACCAGTTGTCAGTATCACCTTTCTAGAGACAATACTACATATAGTGTTTTTCATTTTCTTTATATTACCCCCGATGGTCGTAAAGGCATTTGCCGTGACCAAACTTTTATAGTAGTTTAGATTGTGACTGTTCGCGATCTACCATGGTTATACTACAAGTTCATCAATTTTATAAAACCGTTAGAATCGAGAAATCAATTATTGTAACACTAAAAGAATAAGACGTATACAAATAGAGAAGAATTTGGAGCAAAACAAATACAACAATAATTAGAAAAGAAGGCCTCTTCTTGAAAGGGACAAACTGTGATAGATTTTAGTAGTGATGATCATAAAACAAGAAAAAGAATCAGAGACATCTAAATGTCTCTAGAAGAAGATATAATTAAATTTAGTAAAAGAAAAATTCGATGGAATGAAAATATAAGCAGAGAGAATATACGTGCAAAGATTACAAAGACCAATCATGTGATAAAGAAACAAAAATACAGTTTTGGGAAGGGTAGAGCACAATAAATATATGTAAGTCAAACATTTCGCAATAGAATAATTGACTCAATTGATATTGTTATGAGTAACAGAGAGGCCCCAACGATATACCTTGCGGGACATCGAACGTAACTATTTATTCATCAGAAATATGTTTCACAGATGTTAGAAAATAGGTCTATGCTTTTAAGAGTTTCTGTTTTTCCCTACAAGTTTCGATGTCGACTTTTCACTGCCATTATTGTCAGCCTGAATAGTTTTCCTGAGATATTACCATGCTTTTTATGTCTTATCTAGTTGGAGTCTGTTTCGACAATTTGAAAAGAATATATAATTTATGTTAGCATTGCGTCTATTGCCGATTTTATTTTTCTGAAGGAAAAATACAAAACAATCTACAGAAATACGTCGCAAAATATGATCCTGCAGAATACGAATGAACCGATGCAATACCGGATTGAAATGTATGTACGAGAAGTCCCCGTATAAATCCATAAAGTATCCTGGAACTTATGGGACGCCCTTCGTAATTTCTCTCGAGAAATATCACATTCTCGAAGCGAGTTCGATATGATGCCTATCGCTCTAGTTTGTCGGAATAAGACTTCTCAAGTACAATTTCTTTGTTCCAATACTCGGCATGCCACAACTGATTGAGTAGGGAGTTTGGGACCAGTATCTTTCTTCTAGTTCCCCGAGGAGCCACAATTCTAATTGATGATATTTGTTTCTTTATGATGGTAGTTTTAAAACATTTACGCTCAAGCGTGCAATTCTCGTGTTTTAAAATGATTTAAGGACTCAGCCAGTATTTAATTGGTTTATTTTATCTATTTTATTCTTCTTGGTCGGTCGGGTAATTTAAGTTAAAAATGTGGGATCGCGTATGTAATTATTCATTTCTAAATGTCTATTTCTTTTGGATTCAAAATAAACTTATTTAAAGTAATAGAAAAATGTTAAAAGTTCAAGAGAGAAAATGGTGCATTGGTTAAATTAACTAAATTAGATCGGTAACTATAAGAAAATGAGTTTTTATGAAACCTTGCAGTCAGAAAAATATTTTGAGTGGGACTTGAAGCGCATATACTTCGAATTGATACGTAACACTAAATGTATTGCTTTCGTGCATTGTAGTTTTAATTTTTCTTGTAAAAAAATATTAAAAAGTTCCAATTTTTCAATGAATTTTCGTCCAAATAAAAAATACAACGATTGGGGGATTTCACGTATTTTCCTTCTCTCTTATGATTAAAATATTTTTCATCTAAAAATGGGTGTCGCAGCTCAGAGATAGTGTGGGCCTCTTCCTTTACCCATGAAACACCCTGTATGAGTTAAAGGAATAAAACAATTAATGAATCATACATGTTAAAAATTTTATACTAATGACTATTTCCCTCGTCTCAATTTCCACCAATCACAAACGCGCAATTTTGAATTGCAAATGGATTCTAGATGAAAAAACTGTGTGACAGCTCCTGTCAGCAGTTTTTTCGGGTTTACCCGCGGCAAAAGTTGACAGCTGTTATTACCAAAAATCACAATAGCTTTGATAACAAGTAATTATTGTCTCCTAGGACACCAGAAAACGACGCTAAACAATTTTTCTGATTTTATTGTCAATAAATTTTGTAATATTGTTTTTAAACAGTGCTGGTCAGCTTATGTAGTGAAAATGAGTCGCTTTGGAAGTGCTTCTATGACTAGATTAGAGCAACTAAACCTAATCCTGAAATATTGAGCGTGGAATATGAAGAAAGAAAACGGTGAAAATTACAAAGAACTAGTTGTGAAGACAATGTGGAACACCGTTGCAAAAATAATGCAAGAGATGTATTTTATGAAGTGGAAAATAATTTTCGATCCATTTAAAGATATTATATTCAAGTCTAGTAGGGAAGCTCGTAATACGAAACGAAGGAATTTGCAGATGTGCGCCAATAAAAGGAAATCGAGCTCTGCTTCATTAAAAATGGAAGAACACTACGCAATGGTTTTATTATGGGACGAAGACACTCCGGCGGGGCTCCAGCGAAAAATTTACCATATCGCTTCAGTAGAACTTGCCTGGAGAGGTGGAGAAGAAGTCAATTGCAGAGTTCATTATTTTAAAGAGGAAGTGGATAATTTTGGGATTAAAACAGATAGATAACATAGTTACATATTTTTTTAAATAACTGATTTTCAAAAATTCTACTTTTTGGGAAGAGTAGAATGCAATCCTCTCTTCAATAAACGACCCAGGGCGGAGAAAAAAATGGCCGATAGTAAATGGCTGGTCCCTAACACGAAGAACAATCCCTCCTTTTAAAATTCTAATGGTTAAACGTTCATCTAGAATAACAATTGATAGATTATTCTTAACAGTACCCAACATGGAACAAAGAACAATCAAGTGCATGGTACAAAAACACTCGAGTGGGAAAAAACGAACTTTCGAAATGGATTAAAGAAGCAGCAGAGAAGGCAAGATTAAATACAAAAGAAATGAAAATAACAAACCACACTATGCGGTCGACAGCAGTCAGTAACCTGGCTAAAGGAGGGGTAGGTGAACAACAATTAATTAAAATTACTGGCCACAGTTCAGCCAACTCAATTAAGCCTTATCTGGAAATGGATAATGAGCATTATTCCAACATCACAAACACCCTAAGAAGTGACGCCTCAGAACCTCCAGCTAAAAAACAGAAAACAGAAGATCCTGCAGCCACTCCTCGAGCTTCTCACTCTACAGCTGGACCCATCAACAACATGAATGATTTACCTACACCCAAAGTTATCAATGAGTTAACAAAGATTTGAAACAATACTCCTACTGTGTATCAAAATTGCAATTTATATTTTAATTGTAGATACCATAAATAATTAATGAAGGTATGGCTAACCCTACTTTAAATAAATAATTAAGTTTGTAGTATTTTGTGATTAAATAAATTACCTGTTTTTAAGTTTTTAAATCAATACCTACATATTTATTATGTATACATATATAATAGGTCGTATATTTTGTAAGCTATGTGAATGCAGAATAATCTGTTACTCATGAAATACTCTTGTCAAATACCTCCTCGGGCATCTAATTTTTCCTGAGAAAAAAATCGAAAAAACACAATTAAAGTAATATTTTTTTAACAAAATGCATTCGTGCAGATGCAAACATCCTCGTGCTTCTTGTTACTTAGCAACGTGTTTTTTAAATTTTTTTTTTGAAAAATTAGATGCCCTTATAATATTTCTTACGAATATTTTTTATTTCTAATTTTCGGCGAACAAAATTCCAAACATAAAATCATATTTCCAAGGTAAAATCCTGCCCTTGAATCCTGACCTACGTTAGATAACGTCTGTTGGTAAAATACAATGCAGTGACTTATTTCTATTATAATGTGTTAAATCTATTTCAATGGCTAGTAAAAAGTGGCAAACAAGTCTGAATAACGAATCTTCCACCATTTTCGAACCTTAGGGGTGCTTGCTCAGGTAGCACAGGTATATATCAAAATATCATCCGTTGTATTGTATCATGGCCTCTCTAGATGGTATTGTGAGATAGCACATCTGACTTACGCTGGATTCCCGCTATGAAGATTATTTATATTTTCGCTGAATATGAGCAAATCTTTGTGGTTGAATTTCTTTCTACAAATGACTTCACAGTCTCTTTCTCATAACAAAAGTTGAGATAAATGAGTTATAATATATAGGTAGGTTTAAGGAATGCGAAATCTTTGGAGGTCTGTCGCTGTCAAAATAATTGTTGTTTCTTAATTTTAATTATTTGGATAAATATCATGAGTGATTAAAAAACATGTAACTATTCATTTGTTATTGTCTCAATCCCGGACAAATCAATTCTAACACTTAGGCTAAAATCACATTTTATTTTTAATGGACCTTTTTATTTAGTATTGTAATTTTATATTGTGATTTTGTGATATAAATAAATAAAAAATTCATTTACGCGTAAATACTCATTTTTGAATTTACTATAAAAATAATTAAGCTTAAAATACTTTTTTAAACATTGTTGTTCAAATTTCGTAGGTAAGAAAGAAATTAATTTAACAAATATAAATCCGTGTTGGTTATTTATGTTTCATCAACCATTTTTCATCATCATCATCAATAATTATCTAAGGCGGTTTAAAATAAGACACTTCTGAAGGATAAATCTAGAGCTATGCGGTGTATATTATATAATCCAAGTTTTCCTTTTTTGCTCCAAGAAATGATTCATTGGTTAAAAATCAAAGGCTGTTCATTGGTGACTTGGGTAGTGTCAGAAGTGTAAAAAACGAAGAAAATGGAAAAAGAAGTTATTGTGATGAATGAATAGATAAATCCCGACATTGTTGTTTTAATACGCTTCAACGGTTTGCTATCAAGATTTTACACTTTCCGTATTATTAACCAACATAATTTTTTTATTCTTTTGAGTACAAAATATTTATAAAGGTATAAGTGCAAAAAGTGTATTAAAAATGTTTAATATCTTTATTATCGTCTGCCAGAAGGACTTACCTATGTGGCGTACAAGCAAATCTAAGGAATAAATATTAAGAATGTAATAAATTTGATATTAACTACTTTAGCTCACCAGATGATCAGGAAGTTTTGATTTGGGATTGTGAGAGATTAAAATCAATTGAAATCTAACAATTTATCTGCTAGCACCGATACGCAAAATCAGCTTTTAATTGGTTGATTACCTCTGATATTATAATCACTATG
Source organism: Crepidodera aurea (assembly GCA_949320105.2). NCBI lineage: Eukaryota > Metazoa > Arthropoda > Insecta > Coleoptera > Chrysomelidae > Crepidodera > Crepidodera aurea. The sequence goes on from OX439473.1 coordinate 41,693,440, forward strand.
GAAGAATTATATAAAATAGAGATTAGGTATTTGATAAAATAGCTGGAGATTTTTGAGGAAACTTGTGAAGAGACCAAACACTTCTCAGACAAAGCAAAGACGATTATTAATAAGACCCTTAAGTACTTGAATTTTTGAAACTTGTAATTGCGTAAATTGTCAAAAAATACAGTTTACATTTTCAAAAATACCATGGTTTGATTCCTACAAGCAACGATGAATTATTACATTTGGAATAAACTGCTTAGTCTTCATAATATGAATTCAAATTTTGAGGAAAATTGATTGATAGAATAAGCGCGGTATTATACAGGGTGTTTCATAAGGAATGGTTAATATTTGAATCATAGGTTCAGGACCTCTAAATATTAATATTTTACTAAATAACTTTGGGTCAAATGTTATCTACTACTAAGATACAGGGTGTTAAAGATAAAATTTATTTTTCGTTTTTTTGCAATAATTTCTTTATTATTTAATATATTAACTTGAAATTTGGTATGGTTATATTTCTAAGTTAGTAAATCATAAGCATGTTATCAATTTTGTCATTAGATAAAGAGGGCGCCATCTACACTCTACTGGATGAAGAAAAGTATCAATTTTTTTTTATTAATAGTCTTCTTTGAATTTTATTGAAGTCTATAATACATCCTGTGAATTTGAACAAAAAAGGTATACTTGTTTTAATAGCATAAATTCAGCTGATTTCGAGATATTTGCATTTAAAATATTCTAGCCACAGTATCTATTTAATTCACTTTAACATATTTCAACATAGTAGGCTTTGAAGCTAAAATGAAAATGTGTATTAAAAATCTGTCAAATAATTAAATGTTAAATGGCAGCAACAAATCCAGAAAAAATTATTTGTGCATAAACACAAAAATGATATCTCTCATTTCTGAATTAGATCGTGGTTTTCTCTCGTGGTAGCCAGATATTGTTACTATTATAGATGAGTTAACTGCATATTTATTTAAAGTTGACATATTGATATGTATAGGACATTTTTTAATAAAATTGGTGGTCGAATTGCATTGCTATTAGGTTAACTGGGTAATTAAAAAGAAGGATTTTTGTGTTACTATGCCTACATTTGAGTTCTTTTCTGATCTCCACATCCAAGAATTTCAATTCTTTGGGTCTCTGTAAAAGGAATTTAAGAAATAACAACTTTTCGTATTAATGTGAGAAATGTCAAAAAACCTGAACCTTTTTATTTCCAGGACAGGCTTCAGCAATTTAAAATAATTGTATTTATTCATTAATTTAATATTTTTTACTACTCTGTACATAGTAATAATTTTAAAAGATACACGAGAAATGAAAGCTCTGTTAAATGAAGTATAAGATGCCATACACTTCTATTAAAAAAATTGAGGTGACTGTACTGCTTTGACAGGTCAAAATACGCGCATTTTAAAATAAAAATCGACCTGTTTCAGTATTTTTGCAAAAGTCGATCAGCAATTGTTATAATTGAATATTTCATACTTTATGCTTTTTCTATATGTTTTTAGACATCTAAACGAATCACCAACATTTTATAAGTTAAATTAAAAAATGTACTTTTAAAGCTATAAAGAAATTCCGGTCCCTTCCCCAGGATTTTCAGACTTGACAGGTGAGTCCATATTGGAATGTAAAATCCATCCTGTGTATAACACACAACAGTTCGATGTATCTGTCATACCAACCAACTAAAACGAATCCGAGAAAAGCATTCTTCACTGTAACGATTTTCTTTCTGTAGATACGAGGGTGGGCGAAAAGGGGAAGTGTTTTATTGATCAACCCCTATCTCCCGGTCTTCCCCCAGTAGTCACGTGTTGTTGAGGGTATAACTCAAGCTAGACAGTAGACAGTCGACCATATTTTTCTAGAAGAGTTTTTAATTAATAAAAAGAAGAATGGTTACGCGGCATAATACATCAAGACAACTGTGAATTGTAATTCATGAGTTTCTCGGAATATTGTTTTTTCTTATTTTGTACTGGAAAGTTTTAAATTAACTTTATCAAGACTTCATTTGTATTCCACGTGATTAATATTTGAACTTTTCGTGCACTTTAAGTTGGGCTTTTTTTTCAGAAACTGATGTACAAATAAAGAAAATAAGCTTTTATTTTTACTGGAAAATATAGAATAAAGTTCTTCAGAAAAGGACATTCCGTAGATTTATTAATAGTTACTGATTTATAACAAATAATAAAAACAGTGAACAGTAAACAATTTAAAAATAATAAGTACACTAAAAATTAAAACACTATTTACCATATTTTATGAAATCACCAATTTTCTAAAATATAAATAAATAAATTATAAAATACTATAAACAAAGTGGAACAAGGAAAATGTATTTATTCTTCGCCAAATCTGAAGTCTTTAAAATAAATAATTTTAAGTTCAGGGCAATGTCATTTTTTATAATGATTTTCTTCAGAATTCTAAATCTAAACCCTTTCACGAAACACGGCTAAAATTTAATCAAAACAAATTAAACGCTTCGATAGAACCGACATTTAGTAATTAAAATAAACATCCATCTTTAAAGAATTAACTATGCATTGTTGCCATAACCAATTAGAATTTCTAGACGGTAACTATAATTAGTTAAGTAGGTGGATCCGAAAGGAATTACTCAACCTTTCAATAGTTGTGAATATTAATGGTGCCATAGCTATTTTCGGCCAACCAATAACGTTCGTTTGCTCGGTTTAAGATGCAGGTAAGGTGTTGACTGAATGGAACATTAAGCAGCATCAACTCGTTGTTGAACTTGAGATGTTGAATTAAACAAACTTTATAGAAACCAGAAGGAAAGAGGAAGGAAATAGTTCGAACATAAAGTTATTTCTCAGTATTTTTACATAAAAATAGTAAATGTCTGCCTAAAAAATTATTATTATTTATCCATGGTTATTTAGTTGGGTTCAAACAACAGATACACCTACTCATGTATACAGGGCGTTTACGGATACATTTTTTAGACATGTTGAATAAGATTATCATATAGTTTAACCATGAATTATCATTGAATGCTCTGTCATATTATCTATAATTTGTTTGCAAAATATTCAGTTCATAAATGCTAATGTTAAATATATGTATGCATGTTTAAAAAAATAGGTATATTTCTGATATTGTAGTTTTTTGATAGGAGGGAATTTGCTTATTTTTTAATTATTATTACAGTATAGTTTTTAAATTTTTGATTTGGTTTCAAAATAATTAAAATATCTTCCATACCTTCAATATTTTTTCTACTTTTTCAATAGTCAGATTCCTAAAAATTCTCTTTTTCTGTACACACCACGTTAAAAATTTTATAATTTTTTATATTCGAAATAAACTAAAAGTCCTGCCAAATGAATGGCTGATTGGAAGCAAAGGAGTAAAATGAAGCTTAAACTGGACATAAATGACATAAAGATTATAGATTATCAAAATTTGTGGATAGATCAAAAACTGTTAATTTCGTAATAAACCTCTTAGAAAAAGTTTCTCAAAAAACTTGTAAAGAACGTGTTGTTGATAGGGCAGTGATCCCACTGGTCCCACACAAGTATGTATTGATTTTAACGATCCTGAAAATCCTGTCTGTGATTTTTTAGTGATCTCACGTAAATTATCACCATTTATGTAAAAAAAATCAATTTTCCACCAAACTTGCTAATTTTTTTGTCATTTTTGATAGCGTCAATGGTTTCTTCTACCCTTGTTGCAAAAATTTCATCTTTCTGAGATGTTATTGTATATTTTATTTTTTGTAAGGGTCGATGAGGTATTTAAAATTTGAAAATCTACTTGTTGTAAGGATATTAGTGTATTTATTTATCTTTAGACATTTCGACCCAAAAAACACGATTTTGATATTAATTTTAGGGTGCCACATCATGTTCCATCAATTAGACCAGTTTTGCAACAAAAATGTCAAGGTTTTTCACAAAAACACAACAATTTTTTTTGTTATTAGTTTTTTCTGTCCTAATGTCTTTGTGCCGAAAATCAACATTCTGAGATTTTTTTACTGTAGGTTTCAATTTTTTATCGGGAGGAAATTCGAAATTTCAAAATCTCCATATGTATCCTTATGCATTTTGACCCAAAAAAACATGATTTTGGTAAAGAAAATTCCATGTTTTCTACCAAAATCCTTTAAGACTTTTTTTGTTTGTTTTCTTAATACTTAAATAGGCTCAAAAATTAAATTTATGATATGAAAAAATTAAAGAGAAAATTACAAAATTGAACCAACACAAATCTCAAACAAAACGTTAATTAAAAAATCAAATTGTACCTTTTTAAATATTTTATTAAATTACTCTTCAAATTAAACAAAATTTTTAATAAAATACATCTGCATCTCCATAATATAATCATTTAATATAATGTAAAATGACTTTACGCATTTTGCACAGATTTGAATCATTTGCTAAATTATTAAAATGGTGTTAAAAATTGAAACTAGTTCATGTTTCTTTTATCTTTCGTCCGATCTATAAAACATACCAAGTAATTTCCGTTGTACCTACTCAATTTATAACTCCCCATTTAATCCTGTTTGAAAAATATAAGTAAAAAATCATTTCATTTCTAACCGTTTCTTTTAAGTATTTTCAGTTACAGATAAGTGAATAAATGTCCGATTCAAATCCTTTATAAAAAATAAGTTATTATAACAATAAATTATTACACTGACTAGCCTATACGCGTCTAACACAGGCATAAGTTTACATTGATTTTTACTTGTATACTTTTTTATACGCTAAATAGGAATTTTTATTTTTCTTCATACTCATCTCTTGCTAGCTAACCCATATTCATCTAATAAGAAGATGACAAATATGTAATGAAACAATGAAGCACTTTATGCTCGAATGCCAAGCCTATAGAGATTTACAGAACAAGATACAAATAATTATTGCAAGTAAAAAGAGTAAATCTTTATATAGAAATATAAGAGGTGTTGAAAATTAAAACCTGGCATGCTCCCTTTATCTCACGTCCGGAGTAAAGAACATGAAGCCAAAAAATTACCTTCCGTTAAAGTGGTGTTAAATTTTTTTCTCGGTTTTAAACAAATTAAAGTTGATTAAAATAAATGAGCAATTAAAGACGCGAAACTAAACAAACGTATTTAATTAAGTAATTCAAATTCGTAGTCAGTCGTGTTTGAAGTAAAGTTTCACACCTTCAAACTTTAAGACAAATATTAATTAAACGTATGTACAGTGTACGGCCTCAGTTTGCATACTGTTACCATAATAAATTAAAGATGTGTATTAAAGTGAGAGATAAGGCACGTTTTAATTTATGCCGTGTTGTCCTAACATTAAAGATAGGCCTGTGAAGTCCTTAAATCAGCTTGTAATCATCATGGCCCAGGAATGAGGTAAACACAAGGAGGAAACCGATATCCGTAGCATATTTTAAGGTAAAATTAATAAAAACAGAGGTTCTCGTAAATCCCAGATTTATTTGAACACATAATAAGCAAAAAATCAACACTGAAATGAATTTTCTAATTTAGAAAATATAAATTTTAATTTAAAGCACATTTTGCCTCGCCCTTTTAAATATTTTGGTACAAACTAATTGGATATTTTATACAATAATAATATTGCTACTCCTAAAACCCCAAACGACATTTTATCAAATTATCTAAAAACTAAATATATATATATATAACAAAAACTAATTCATTCTCAAAATGTCAACACGTCTTTCTGTTTATCTTTATCAGTAATATTTGTTCTTAATGAAGCAATAAAAATCATAATAAACCATTTAAAGTGATAAACATATTTGACCTTAAGTCGGCCAAATAAATTTTCGAAAAAACGGAGGACAATGTTAAATGTTTAATGAGGGTATTTGGACATTTTCAATTTTCTTCTGTAATTAATTCGTGAATAAAAAATCTTTTTTTTCATAAAAATAAATAATTAGTTCGTTGAGTAAAAAATAATATTGAAATATAATTTCAAAACGAAACCCAGGAAATGAATAAATAATTTGAGGTTCTACAGCTATAAAAAGTGAAAAATTAATCCCTTTGTCTTACTCCTTCTAATGTTTTCGTAAATTTTGATGATGATTTTAAATCCCACCTTAGTCTTTTATGACGATCTTTTAGGTTTAAATGAATGTTTACTCATTTTTAAGTTATTTTTACTATATTTCTGAAATTACTTTACTAGTTAAGGCTGCAGAACTTCGGTCGATGGCCTTTTGGTTGTTGTATTTTTTTATGACAAATAAAGTGCGTTTATTATTATTATTATTACATATTACTTTACTAGAGAGATTTAAAATTATCGTGACATAAGTATAAGTAGAATTTCTCAAAGACTTGAAAGATGGAGATCACAAAGAAAGTGAAATTTTTTCAGTGGAATAGAAAAAATCAGGAGGATGCATCTTTCTTTGATTATGTTTTATTTGGAGACGAAGAAACTTTAAACAAAGATAATCTCAGTAAACCAGTAAGGAATTTTAATTTATTAGATTCGACATCCTAAGACCGGTTTCTGCCTCTCGGCTTCATCAGTTAGGCTTTTCGAATCCAATAAATAAAAATTCCAAACTCGTACAAGTCAATAGCTATATCCGCTATAAGATAACATTTTTAGATGTGCTACCATCTATGGTAAGAAGAGAGTATTGACATTAAATTTTGACTGAATCTAGTCAAGATGTCACTCTCTTCTTTTTTATCCCTTTCAGAGATTAATACAAAGTGAGTAAACCAGTAAGGAATTTTAATTTATTAGATTCGACATCCTAAGACCGGTTTCTGCCTCTCGGCTTCATCAGTTAGGCTTTTCGAATCCAATAAATAAAAATTCCAAACTCGTACAAGTCAATAGCTATATCCGCTATAAGATAACATTTTTAGATGTGCTACCATCTATGGTAAGAAGAGAGTATTGACATTAAATTTTGACTGAATCTAGTCAAGATGTCACTCTCTTCTTTTTTATCCCTTTCAGAGATTAATACAAAGTGAGTAAACCAGTAAGGAATTTTAATTTATTAGATTCGACATCCTAAGACCGGTTTCTGCCTCTCGGCTTCATCAGTTAGGCTTTTCGAATCCAATAAATAAAAATTCCAAACTCGTACAAGTCAATAGCTATATCCGCTATAAGATAACATTTTTAGATGTGCTACCATCTATGGTAAGAAGAGAGTATTGACATTAAATTTTGACTGAATCTAGTCAAGATGTCACTCTCTTCTTTTTTATCCCTTTCAGAGATTAATACAAAGTGAGTAAACCAGTAAGGAATTTTAATTTATTAGATTCGACATCCTAAGACCGGTTTCTGCCTCTCGGCTTCATCAGTTAGGCTTTTCGAATCCAATAAATAAAAATTCCAAACTCGTACAAGTCAATAGCTATATCCGCTATAAGATAACATTTTTAGATGTGCTACCATCTATGGTAAGAAGAGAGTATTGACATTAAATTTTGACTGAATCTAGTCAAGATGTCACTCTCTTCTTTTTTATCCCTTTCAGAGATTAATACAAAGTGAGTAAACCAGTAAGGAATTTTAATTTATTAGATTCGACATCCTAAGACCGGTTTCTGCCTCTCGGCTTCATCAGTTAGGCTTTTCGAATCCAATAAATAAAAATTCCAAACTCGTACAAGTCAATAGCTATATCCGCTATAAGATAACATTTTTAGATGTGCTACCATCTATGGTAAGAAGAGAGTATTGACATTAAATTTTGACTGAATCTAGTCAAGATGTCACTCTCTTCTTTTTTATCCCTTTCAGAGATTAATACAAAGTGAGTAAACCAGTAAGGAATTTTAATTTATTAGATTCGACATCCTAAGACCGGTTTCTGCCTCTCGGCTTCATCAGTTAGGCTTTTCGAATCCAATAAATAAAAATTCCAAACTCGTACAAGTCAATAGCTATATCCGCTATAAGATAACATTTTTAGATGTGCTACCATCTATGGTAAGAAGAGAGTATTGACATTAAATTTTGACTGAATCTAGTCAAGATGTCACTCTCTTCTTTTTTTTATCCCTTTCAGAGATTAATACAAAGTGAGTAAACCAGTAAGGAATTTTAATTTATTAGATTCGACATCCTAAGACCGGTTTCTGCCTCTCGGCTTCATCAGTTAGGCTTTTCGAATCCAATAAATAAAAATTCCAAACTCGTACAAGTCAATAGCTATATCCGCTATAAGATAACATTTTTAGATGTGCTACCATCTATGGTAAGAAGAGAGTATTTACATTAAATTTTGACTGAATCTAGTCAAGATGTCACTCTCTTCTTTTTTATCCCTTTCAGAGATTAATACAAAGTGAGTAAACCAGTAAGGAATTTTAATTTATTAGATTCGACATCCTAAGACCGGTTTCTGCCTCTCGGCTTCATCAGTTAGGCTTTTCGAATCCAATAAATAAAAATTCCAAACTCGTACAAGTCAATAGCTATATCCGCTATAAGATAACATTTTTAGATGTGCTACCATCTATGGTAAGAAGAGAGTATTGACATTAAATTTTGACTGAATCTAGTCAAGATGTCACTCTCTTCTTTTTTATCCCTTTCAGAGATTAATACAAAGTGAGTAAACCAGTAAGGAATTTTAATTTATTAGATTCGACATCCTAAGACCGGTTTCTGCCTCTCGGCTTCATCAGTTAGGCTTTTCGAATCCAATAAATAAAAATTCCAAACTCGTACAAGTCAATAGCTATATCCGCTATAAGATAACATTTTTAGATGTGCTACCATCTATGGTAAGAAGAGAGTATTGACATTAAATTTTGACTGAATCTAGTCAAGATGTCACTCTCTTCTTTTTTATCCCTTTCAGAGATTAAATAAATTAAAATTCCTTACTGGTTTACTCACTTTGTATTAATCTCTGAAAGGGATAAAAAAGAAGAGAGTGACATCTTGACTAGATTCAGTCAAAATTTAATGTCAATACTCTCTTCTTACCATAGATGGTAGCACATCTAAAAATGTTATCTTATAGCGGATATAGCTATTGACTTGTACGAGTTTGGAATTTTTATTTATTGGATTCGAAAAGCCTAACTGATGAAGCCGAGAGGCAGAAACCGGTCTTAGGATGTCGAATCTAATAAATTAAAATTCCTTACTGGTTTACTCACTTTGTATTAATCTCTGAAAGGGATAAAAAAGAAGAGAGTGACATCTTGACTAGATTCAGTCAAAATTTAATGTCAATACTCTCTTCTTACCATAGATGGTAGCACATCTAAAAATGTTATCTTATAGCGGATATAGCTATTGACTTGTACGAGTTTGGAATTTTTATTTATTGGATTCGAAAAGCCTAACTGATGAAGCCGAGAGGCAGAAACCGGTCTTAGGATGTCGAATCTAATAAATTAAAATTCCTTACTGGTTTACTCACTTTGTATTAATCTCTGAAAGGGATAAAAAAGAAGAGAGTGACATCTTGACTAGATTCAGTCAAAATTTAATGTCAATACTCTCTTCTTACCATAGATGGTAGCACATCTAAAAAGATAATCTCGTAATCAGACCTAATCTACAATAATATTTAACCTCTAATCTCTACTATATTCATACCCATAGTTAAAGCAGATGGTCGTTCAATGTTTGGGGGTGCATTCTTCGATTACTCTTGAAAACAGGGTCGTAACTTGGACCATTGGCGCACAGGGCAAACACCTGATTTTGAACCTTCAATTGAAACCAAATAAGTACCTAGATACGACCCTGCTTGACAGAAAATATAGAAACCCACCTAGAGCATAACTTTGGGGATGTTCATTTGATCTAAGATACGATAGGTCTCCTCCAAACTTGGCAAAGATATGTTTGTTCCTTCTAAATGACTCGAAAAAATCATCAGATAGGTTCTCTCGTGTGTGGAGGATGAGAACAAAAATTATCCATCACAAAAATGTACAAAACGTCGCTGCAGAGTGAAAACCACGTATGTTCGAAAAGGTAAATTTTACAGGAGGCAATAAAAACCGATTTACTTATGATACGTTAGCAATGTAAACGTGTTTATCAAGTAGACTATTAGATGGTGTTATAGGTATTTTTGAATTAAAATGTTTTGTGAGGAAGTGCGCTAGGAGGTTTTCAAGCTTATTAAGCAATAAAACCATTTTCATAAAAAAATGACATACGTGGTTTTCACTCTGCAGCGACGAAAAGTGCCTTTTAATAACATAGCGAAAGCGGTAAAATTCAGAAGATTTAAAAAAGTGAAAAATATACACGGTGTTACACATAAAATAATTTTTCGAATTCCAATTCTCTTTGCACTTTAGCTTTGTCACGCGAGTTTTGTGTTTTCTTCTTTTTTATTTCAATTTCTAATTCTTTCTTTTTATCTAAAAGGTATTCTTCAACGAACACCTTCTTTATCTGTTTTTCTTTTTTCTTGTATCATTCCCTAACTCTCTCTTCAAACAAAAATATAAGTCAAAAATTTTCGTGTTCTAATTTCATTTCATTCACATCCTATAATACTAATAAGTAATTCCTATAAAATTGTTTTCGTCCAAATTTCAAAAATGCCACAAACACAAAGAAAGATGTACCCCATTAGACCTCGTCGCAGCGTCCGTATAGATCTTCTAGATCCCAAAGAACGGGAAGAGAGAGTTAGGGAATGGTACAAGAAAAAAGAAAAACAGATAAAGAAGGTGTTCGTTGAAGAATACCTTTTAGATAAAAAGAAAGAATTAGAAATTGAAATAAAAAAGAATATAAAATAATGTTTATTTATGCTTTAACTTTAATTTTAATTATTTTTTTCTATCTTTACTGTAACTGGACTTCCTTTCAATAATGCTGCACTTTATATAATTAATTTACTCCTAAGTCTTCTATATTCGTGGAGGTAATTATTATCGCTAATCTTAAATATGTGCTAATACGAGGCAGGTCTGAAAAGTTTCCGACCTCAACGTGAAGATGGCAGCACTCGTAAATAAAAGCTACTGAATTTCATTGTTCATCTGTTGACAGTTACTCACCAAAGTTTCAGACATTTTGGATGCGCAGTTCTTATGTAACAGTCGTTTGAGTCAGTTGATGAGAGTTTTTTGTGAAAATGGACAAAATCGAGTATCGAGCTGTCATTAAATATTTGTTTTTGAAAGGCAATACGCCTTCGCAAATCAAAGATGAGTTGGATTCTGTGTATGGGGACTCTGCACCATCATTTACCACAGTGAAATTTTGGGCTGCTGAATTTAAACGTGGCCGTAAGAGCTTGGCAGACGATGAACGTTCGGGACGTCCAAAAACTGCAACTTCCGACGAAAACATCGCCAAAGTTCACCAAATGATGCTAGACGTCCGCTGAATTAAAGTGAGAGAGATGAACATGATGAGTTATGAACATGTCAAAAGAACGTGTTTGTCACATATTAAATCAACATTTAGGCATGAGAAAGCTGTCGGCGTGTTGGGTGCCGCGTTTGCTCACGTTAGACCAAAAACGTGTTCGATTTAACATTTCCAACGCACTTTTCAGGAAGTTTAGGCGAAATAAATCTGAGTTTTGGCACCGATTAATTACTGTAGATGAGCCTTAGATATACCATTATACGCCCGAAATAAAAATACAGTCCAAACAGTGGACTGCAAAGGGGGAACGGGCTCCAAAAAAGCAAAAACTGTTTTTTCGGCTAGGAAAGTGATAGATTCAAAAAGGAAAAACCATTACAGGCGCATACTATGCATCATTACTTGTCAAGCTGAAGGCAGAACTTGCTGAAAACGGCCACATTTGCAGAAAAAGAAAATCCTGTTTCACCAAGACAACACATCGTCTCACACCTCAGCGGTTGCCATGGCAGAAAGCCACGAATTACGGTTTGAACTGCTTGACCATCCGCCTTAATCACCAGATCTAGCTCCAAGCGACTTCTTTTTGTTCCCTCATCTAAAAATTGCGCTCGGAGGACAAAAATTTTCGTCAAATGAAGAGGCACCCTCGTGAACAATTATTATGTAGAGAAAAATTCAGAAAAAATGTCTTGTATCTTTGTTAGGTGGAAACTTTCCGGACCACACTCGTATCCAGTCTGTTTAAGTTTTAATAATGGTTTTATCACATAATGCAACCATTTTGTCGAACTTATTTTTATTGTCAGACTCATCCCCTAATCTTGCAAACTAGTCACAAAAAGTATCACTTTTCACCATATAAAACAATACACCACTTATGGTTCTAATCTGTGCTGAATTCAAAGAGAAAGGCCACACTAGCCCTACCTGCCGACCTTAATTGGCGCCCATGCCGGAGCGCCACTTAAAATCTCATCAAATAACACTAAAAACGACAAGCCATAAAACCCAATGAATGAAGAAGTAACATGTAATAAAAGGGTAACACACTTCTGAGTAGTTAAAGTGATTTTTACGACCTGTAAAAGCGGTCGTAAAGTCGTAATGTCCCTCGTATATAGTACGGTTGCATGTTTACAACGTTTACTACATCACCGCCGGTTAGTTAGATCAACAAATAGGTACTCCGCCTTTTATTGGTCGTTATTCATATTCGGTTTATTTGTGTACGGGATTCGCCTCGTACAGATTTTGTTAAATTTATCAATGCTTCAAATGATTGGGGTTCCTTAGACTGCGAGATATATGCATGCATATGTTATAAAAGATCGCTATGACTATTACAAACAATAATTTTTTTAGAACTATACAATGTTAATTTTATATTATTTTACCAAATTTGACAATATGCAAGTCCAGTGACGTCCATCGTTTTAAACTTCTTGTTCGTTGACTGTTGTCAAGAAGTTTAAATGCAAGTGGATTTAGATGGCTTTCTTCTACTTATTTTCCAGTCAGGATAGAATTGTAGGGTTAGTAATTCTAAGCAAAATTCAGTTAAGGGGGGAGGGTCCTAACCAATCATTGGGTTTTATACTGATTATTTTTTTCATCTGTCAAAACAGTCAGATTTTGTGGTTTCAGCCAATAACAACTCAGGATCCTAACCAATCATTGTGTTTTATACTGATAAAACCGCTTCGTCGTTTTTGTTTTTTGATTAAACTGTGTTTACCTATTTAAGATGTCAAATGAAAACATTTATCAATTATTATTATACTAAAATGTATTGCAAATCTATGTTAATAACCAAATTTCAAAATGTATTTGCAAACTAACCTGTTTTTATAAGTTTATTTCAAAACGCTTTAACATTTTTACATACCTCACTTTAACACTAAACTTAAAATTAATTAAATTAAGAAAGACTTCATTTCATTCTTCTTCTTCGCTTTTATTTACGGCGCGGTTTCGCGGGGTAGCCAGTCAAAAAATCGCCTTGGTGGCCCTGTATGTAAAACAGCTCAGGTTTCAATTTAAATTGGTAAAGAAAATTTTCAATATTTGTGTGTAAAGTGTCTTTTGCATAAATGACTATGTTCTCTGTTTTTAATACAAAATGATTCAAAAAATAATCCTTTCAAATACGACTCGTCCTCTGAAATTTTATAGATTAAATTTTTGATCTTCATACTCAAACGCCTTTATTTTAGGCAAATCCACTCAAACAAACTGATTTAAGATAAAATCACTCGTCCTGCGGACTCGTGATTTTATCAATCAGTTTGTTTTCGTGGTTTTTCCAAATAAAGCCGTTTTCGTGAAAACCAAAAATTTAATCGATAAAATTTGGTGGTATTACCTTTGATAAAACCGCCTCTTCGTATTTGGTTTTTGATAAAACTTTGTTTACCTTTTTTGAAATGTCAAATATAAACATTTAACATCGTTTATTTAGTATTATCAATTATTAAACTATATTGCAAATCTATGTTAATGCCCAGATTTTAAAATGTATTTGTAAACTAACCTGATTTTATTCGTTTATTTCAAATCGCTTTAACACACATACCTAACTCACTTCAACTCTAAACTAAACATCAGTTTTTGAATATCTAAATAATTCAAATTATTAATATTCAAAATAAATAATGGTTAACCTTTTATTTTATGTGAAAGAGTTATTTGCCAGAATATGGTAAGCGTAATATTTTTCTTATTTACAAAATCAACAATTAGCACAAATCTAAGTAATTTAGTTATAGTTTTTTTAAAAAAAAATCTAACCTAATTAATTGTAAAACTTGTGACCTTTTTTTATTTTTAAACGTTTTTAAATATCGATATTTAATATAGTAAATTGGTACCTTTAATGCGACTTAGACTTTTTTATTCTGATTATTTACCTAGTCAATTCAAGATGGGATTTAGTACAATATCTTCTAGAAAACCAAAAACAGGAATAAGATCAATTAATACAGGATACAACTGGGTCTGGATAGTATAGTCAGGATACAACAGGATCTGGATTATTTAACAGGAACAACGATAGGATAAATAATTGGACTTCTCCTCTTGATTTTTCTTTAAGTTTTCTTGTTTTAGCAAAATATAACCTCACTTATTTCGACAGGTAAATTTCTTTGAATTTCTTTATCTTCAATCAGTATTGCTTTGACTTGATTTTATTTTGTTTTTATTACGAGGATCGATGTGAATAAACCATCAAATCACAGGTTACTTGATTGGAATTTGACAGTTTTTTAATGTAGTTTTTTATAAAATTCAAAAATTATTAATTTTTTTACTACTTTTAATTTACACCAAATTATTCTAGAGACAAAAAGAATAATTTTGATATAATTTTCTCACTATTTCTACTTATGTTACATTTATACACAGACTTTTAATGTTCGTTATTATCGATTCCTTAAATTCCATGAAACTTCATTATTATTCCCCTTTTTTACTGTATTTCCTTAATTTTAGAAATCCGGAACTATATTTCTCTGATTTTTATTATTTCCCTTCTTTTTCTCCTGACGATTAATATAATAACATTCTCATTGTTATTATAGCCGCAGACTTTGAATTTATAAATTCAGTTCTTTGTTAAATTTTACGTAAATACCTTAAATCTTAAATCTGTTAGTAAAAATCTCTTATGGGCTTTCAATGTTAAATTTTGATATGTCAAATTTTATAGATTCTTTTACAATTACCAGTTTAAAACATTGTTTTTAAATTACATTCTGTCCTGTGATTACTCAAAATAAAATAAGTAATGATTTTATACATATTAATAAACTTATCTGTTTCTTTGTGCTAGATATTAAATTTTTTATTCTCTTTTTGAGCTATTTGAATTAGTTAACGGATACAATATATTACAAATATACCTATTATAGATATTAAAACTAATACTAAACAAGGAACTCTCCATGGCTTCGTTTATGGCTTGCATACAAGTGCATTCAGCCATAAATCCGTTTAAAATTGACAAGTAATCAATTGGGTCCTGTACTTATATATTTTCCAGTTAAATTTAAAAAATGGAGGCTAATACATCTGTGTGAAATTGATAAAGAAATTATTCAACACTTCTGTGTAAAGTGCCTTTTGTATAAATGAATATATTCTTTGTTTTTACTGAAGGTTTGGAAGAAAACAAGGTCCTTTATATCTCACAAGTTATTTATTATTGAGCGACCGGTTTCGGCGATCAGAATATCGCCATCATTAGGCCCTGCGTGGAAAAATTATGGAGTTAAAAGGAGGTCACAATGGCAGTTAATTTAAGAAATTTATTTTAATTTAATTTTATTTCAATTTTAAGCAAAGACTCACCATAACTTTTCCACGTAGGAAAAACAGCAGGAAAACACCAAAAACATGTCAACACAATAGATTAAAATACAATTCTATTTTTGTAGAAACAAGGACGATCTTATAGGTCCTATTTTTATATTTAAAATTTAATTTATATTTTATTTTAAAAAACGTAGTTATAAAATTTAAAAAACTTTTTACTAAAAATTAACCAGCAGTCAATTAGGACATTTACAAACAAATTAAAACATTAAAACTAACAAAAGAGACAATTTTTAAACGATAGCTGGTTAAACAATGGAAGAATTTTATCAACAAGTGTTTTTTATACAAGTGACGTGAAAAACGCAGTTTACAAATTAAAAGTGTTGGATTTTATTTTGGTACGACTGAAATTAATAAAGTTATCTGTAATGAGTTATATAAATCCATGTATGGTTTGTAGAATATGAAGTAGGTGTGGCGTTAACAAACATAATTAAAATTATTTAAATATTAGATTTTTCAAATTATAAATAAGTATGTATATGTTAACAAATTAAATTGAAAAATAATTGTAGGAAAGAAAAAGGAAAATAGTGGATAATATATCTGGCAGGTGAAAAACTGAAAACTTTTCATCAAAATAACTTCCCTCATTTTCGCAGTCAAGAAAATTTATTAGATATATTATGACAACAGTTTAAAATACAATCTGGCTAATGTGGAACACTTCAAAAGCCTTGCTAGACTCGTCTAATGATCGTCAGGCGCGCTAAGAGTGATTATTTCAAGTAGCAGAAAACTTTTCATGTCATTATATACATTAAACACGATTATTTTTTCAGTCACTGGAATGAAATTCGAGCTTGTTGCATGTTTAAAAAACACTGCGTATCTTACGATTGAATTACTTGTTATTAGTAAACGTTAGTAATGTTTATTTGCAAGAATTGATTAAGGAGTTAAGATAGATAAAAAATTGTTTTACTTTTATGTCCCCTCAGAAAACCAGGAAAGCCGTTGAATATTCAGAAAAGACTAATTGCAAATTTGAAACGATATAATTATAATTCTAATCTTTCAGAAATTTCAGGACAATACATTTCTGTAAGATGGAAAGAAAGTAGACTGCAAAAAGAGTACGATTTTCACGCCATCTTAGTCCTTACAGATTTGTTCCTAAATAAGAAAATAGTTGAGGTAAATAAAGAAAGGCAAATATTCAAATAGATGAAAATTGTCTACAGGTTTAATTCTGGTAGTCAGGACAAAAAAGGAATGAGATTTACGCATACCAAGCGATTTTTATAAATGTAAATCCAATTCTAGAATAGCCTCCAAACTAGTTTAAAGTATTTTACCTTGAATTCAAAAGTTCAGTCGTTAGCAAAACAAACTAAACTGAAGCATTTTGATTTAGTCATTATTCTATATCCATAAAAGCCGAATCCGGTTTAAACATATACACGCTATTCCTAAATACGTAAAATACCATTCTCCATATCAGTGAAGACTAATTCAATTGTTTAAATCGTTGGAAATGAAATGTACATTGTTTTTGTCCATCTCTTGGGAATTTTTCGAATCAAGAACACTCAATTCGAACTCCCAAAGAAAAGAAAACTATCGCAAAATGCCAGCAATCCCCTCTGTTATTGTTCAGGGACACTTGTTAAAGATTTGCCATGTAGAGACCGATAAAAGAGAAATAAAACGACCGCTTAGGGTCCTCAGCTGTCCCATAAGGGTTCGACTTCAAGCTCAAGTTATGGTAGGAATTCAATATAAAAACAGTAAACAGCTTCACTCTTGGAACTTAGTTATCTGTTTTTTGCTGTGATTTTCGATCGATGGCATTGCTGTACTTTCTAGAGGGTTTTCTCGCAAATATGCCAATTGAAAATTGCACGTATTCTGGCGTCAATAAACTCAACAAAGTTTATTTGGAGAAAATACACTATTTGGTGATATCTACACGCATCATTTGTTCAATTATTTCGATTAATAAAATCACGTATTGAGGCTTTTGGGAAATTCGACAACACACAGTGTAAAAATTAAAAAAACCAGTAGAGAATGCTCTTCTAGCATTGCCATGGACCGAACAAAAGTGGCGTCTGTGAGAAAGAGAAATTCTGATACCGCCATCATGTTCAGCATCCTCGAAAACGAGGGAGGAGGTACTCTAGATCCGAGTAAATTTTGGTCCATTTTTCATGGTTTGTTCAGACTCACAGACGCCACTAATTGTAATGACTATTAATATTTTAGATTGACAGTTCTCATTCTAATCAACTCAGCCACAGTCTGCTCACTTTTACCAAAATCGTGATTCACTATATGTCTACTTTAAATTCAATGTCATTTTAAACTTCAAAATTTTCATATTTTGGACCCCATTTTGAAGGTGTTCTCGAAGAGGTATGGAGGGATACATCAAACCCTAAGCTTACTTTTTGATGCTCTATCAAAATCTGAAGTCAGAATTTTAAAATTCATAAACAAAGAATCAGCACACATACACACACACAGATCGAATTCAGATACCGAACAATTTGTTCGGTGAAAATTATTTCCTCCTGTAGCATAAAAACTAGAGTGGTAAAAGTTGTTACCAACCCTGATAGATTTGTTATTCATTGTATCAGAATTGTTTTAGGCCTTTTTGTTGAAACCAGCGGAATTAATTTAGTTGGAGTGAGCTTAAAATGTTCTTTTTTTTATGTACAAAAATAAAAGTTTCGTTGATATACAAAAAAAAAAGTACAGGGCCCAAAACGGAACTCTGTGGAATTCCTTAATTTGTTTAAATTTGGTTAATATTTTCTTTACTTTTTAATAATACATACAGTAATCCAGATTATAGGAATAACTCTAAATACTGCAAATACTTATAGCCCTCCAAATCATAACAATACAAATGTGAAATTAATATATTCTGAGACACCCAGTCAAGAGCGCGACTCATGTCATCAAAATAAAACATTACCTGTACATTTTGGAACTAAAATAATGGTAAAATTGGAAGCTACAGTAGTTAGTTTTTCATACACAAGATTATATGTTTGACAAAATATTAATTTTATTTAAAAACTTAAGTAAACGATTTATAAAGTTGAATTTAAAGTTATAGATTGGTAGTTTTTGCCAAAGAGATAATTAATAAATAAAAATGAATACAGTTGACAAATAAAGTGACGTCTGCATACTAGATATTGAGGAAGAGAAGTTTTATCCGATAAAAAAAGGATGCACATTTTTTATCGATGTCAAAACTGGGCATGTAACCCAAAGATCTTGCAGTAGATGTACACGTCAATACTGAGACCGGCCATCACTTATGGAGCAGTAGTCTGAGGCAGCAGAACTAAGCTGGCCAGTACAAAGGCAAATCTAGCGAAAATCCAAAGACTAGCCTGCGTATGCATAACAGGTGCAATGAGAACGTGCCCAACGGCCGCCATGGAGGTAATCCTAAGCCTTACACCCCTCCATATAGTAGTGGAGAGTATAGCGATAAGGACAACCTACAGAATGACCAGAGAAGGATCAACCAAACGCAAGTTTCGACTCCTTCCTGGAAATCACCAAACCTGGGACATGCCCCAAGATGAGATGACAAAGAAGTTTAGCTTTGTAAAAGAATTCAACACAAAGCTAAGTAAAAAACGGGAATAGGACAAAGACACCATCCCAAAACTCAAGAGAAGTGCCGTGAAATGGTGAAATGGTACACAGATGGTTCTAGAACAACAGAAGGAACAGGAATAGGAGTATATGGGCCTGGAACCAAATATTCCGAAAGTTTAGGCAAATCTCCGAGCATTTTCCAAGCTGAAATATACGCCATCGGAAAATATGTCCAGTTCAACATAGAAAGAAATTTTCGCAGACAAGAGATCATCATCATATCAGACAGCCAAGCAGCCATTAATGCCTTGAACTCCCACGTAATCAACTCCAAGATAGTTTGGGAGTGCCTAGAGAATCTAAACGAAATAGGCAAGAACAACGCTGTTACCTATGGGTTCCGGTACATTCTGGAGTGGAGGGTAATGAAATAGCAGACGTACTCGTAAAAAAAGGGGCTGAAACACTATTTCTGAGACCTGAACCCTTCTGCAGAATAAGCACCAGTACAATACTTGATGAACTTGGAAAAGAAGTAAAGAAGGAAAGATCCCAATACTGGATAGGACTACAAGGAATGAGGCAGGCCAAGGCACTACTGGGGAACTATAACCAGAAGAAATCTGACGACTGCATCAGTAAAAGTAAAAATAAGCTCAGAATACTAACGGGTATCCTAACAGGGCACTGCTCTGAGAGGCCACCTAAAGAAACTCGGATTAGTAGACAAAGAAGAATGCAGATTCTGCAAGGAAGAGGAGGAAACCTCTATCCACATTCTCTCAGAATGCATTACCCTGCAAAATCCAAGGGTACGGTACCTCGGAGAATATGAAATAGAAGAGGAAGATATACCTAACCTGAAGCCTACCGACATCCTGAACTTTTTGAAAGCAATAGGACTGGAGGAACTGCTCTAATCGTTGAGACGTCCTTAACGACTGGGCAGCAGTAGGAGGCACAATAGATCTTATAGGTCGCAGTGTATCGACACCCCCATCACAGATAGATAGGTCGATGTCAAAATGACAAAAGAATTTCTAAGTATATGACGTTTTAACATTAGAGTTAATTTATCGATAGAAAATGTTGTTGTAATCGACCACTTATGCATTTTGTGTAGAATTTCTTGTAGTATTTGAGTAGCATCAGCGTATCAATTTGCCTTTATTGGAAGAGATAGCTGATCTGATATGTATGGCAATTAAAAATAAAAGAGGGCTTAAGACTGAACCTTGCAAAGTTCCATAAAGATATCTCTTATTCTAAATATTGAACTATGACTACCATTTTGATGAAAACAAAGAGGAATTAGGTAATTAATCAGTGATATACACTTTTTTGTGTAGCAAAATTTTAGACGTTCTTCAGCTGTATAAATCAAAATCATATACCTTAATAGACTAAGTACAATTTATCTATGTACCTAAAAAATAAATTTTTATTAATAATAATTTTATAAATCCGTCATTAATTTACCCAAAAGCAAAATATAATTTCGCAAAGAAATTCCAAACTAAAACCTGTTAATATCAAACTTGAATACCATAGCACCTAACAAAAGCGAATGCTGAAAATTCAGAGAACATAAATTCCTTCAAAATTGAGCTCGCAACGCCACCAAGTTTATTATACTCGAATTAAATGACTATTACGTTCCGACTGCCACCTAGCAGTTAGCAGTCGAACTATAAAGCATAAACGCGGCATAATGACTTTCGGGTAGTCGGTTTCAGAACCAATCCATTGGCGATATCTGTAAATCTGAACAGAGCGAACGTAGTTTACGGCTACTGACGCACTACATAAAACTGTAATATGAAAGAGAAATTATGAGGCTAGTTTTAATTTGGTTTTTTTGTGGTTGTGGTATGATTTAGTTACTAGTTTTTAACCATTGTAATGATGCATGTTATGTAAGTTGATTTAGATTATAATTTTGTGCAGATAATTGTTTATTAACGGTTAATTTACCATTAATGATTCATCTAAAAGTACGAGTAATAATTAACAGATGGCTCTGATGGCTAGTTTAGAGGTTACAAATGCTCATAACTCCAACGGTGTTTTTAATGACCGTTAAGATAATTTTGTTGGTGTTTTAAGGTGAAAAAAAGTGAAATAAGTGTGCATATTGCAAATTATATTCGGTAAATTTAGATATTTTAAGTTGTTCTGTTAATTAATTATTAAGAAGGCAGTATAAATTAGAATGTTACAGGTTACAGGCAGGGTAGCACTTAGGTTAGATTTGAGTTGAATAAGAATTTTATGGTGTCCTAAATTTTATTATTTAAGTTTAATTAGGTTAATTGTAAACTCTTCCTACTTAGAATTGATTTTAGGCATTAATGTGTAGACACTTTTGACTTGTCAGTCAATTTTTATGAACGGTTGTTTCATTTTTGTATTTATTTAATCTTCCATCTTTTTTTGCATGTCTAACGCCTAGTTTTATAAAACGTTAATCAATCAGTCAATCTTAATTAACAAAATTTGGGAAAATAATAAAAATGTAAACGACCGTTTAGGACTCAAGAAAACTCCTAAATTTATGGAACCGTTTTTTCATGAAACACTCCATAGATGAAGCAAATATTTATATATGCATAAGTATTTATATCTGCTAATTTAGGTAATAATGTTTAAGTATGTGAAGTACAAATTAATTTATAACTATGACATTATAGATATGTTTAATGGGTGTGTTTCTTGTATTATTAATGGTACATTTAGAAGTAAGTAATAAACTATATATTATAAGTAATACAAATGTATTATTGCCTTTATGACTAAAAACAGTTATATGTCTTTTTTTATTTGTGCAAGAAGTGGAGAGTGAGTTATATATCATTGATTAAAATCTGCATGGTTGTTTAACAAGAAAATTTATGAAGATTTGGTGGATACACTATCTACCAGATTATTGTGCTTCGTATGCCTTCATAAAAACTTGGGTTGCGTAATATAAAAGGGAAAGAAGAGACATTAAAGTTGAACACTATATTGGAAGATCCATTTTGTGTCCACTCTATGAAATATTGATATTGTACATATGACATGATTTAGCAGGATCGATAAATTGCGCTTAAAGATTCAGGTATGAGAATTATTTTCAAGGAATTTTGTCATCTTTTTGAAGAAGATTGTTCAAACTAAAAAACAATTTAAGATTCTAGTAGATATTTTCACTAATGTCACCTTGTTTTTAAAGTTTCTTCATCTCATTTACACTTCAGGTATTATATGTTGGTATGCTATAGTGCCAATCTTCATTTTGGCCTCTTTTAATTTGGAACTCTTGTCTAGATACTCTCTCGATTTTATTTAATCCTTCCATTTATATTACTTATTTTGGATTCGTATCTATATCGCTCAAGCATTGTGCATTAATCACCTCGTTTTCGTGTTTCCGTTCTTTGTCCATCTTTTTTTGTTGTTATTCATGTCTTTACTTGTATAGTTTCATACAATTTAAATCTTTTGTTTTGTATTTAAGGGTAGAGGTAAAAATCACTTTCAGATTTTTAAATTATCAATAAAAAAATTAGAAATTGATCTTCTTGATTGAGCTGGGTAACAGCAGTAAAAAAGACCACGTACAACACGATGCCGTTGACATAGAGGAAAAAACACAACGCGTGGGATGGTTAGGGCATGTAGCCAGATTGTCAGAAGATCTTTCAACGAAGCAAGTGCTAATGTGGAGAATAACAAATGGAAGAAAGATCAAACACCTTTTTGTATCACCTTTTCCAATCTATCCATTATATTATCTACATATAGACAGCAACACTGTTTTTATAATAAAATTAACGTTGTATTTATTTTGATAATTTTTTACTAACTATTGTAACCAATCAAATTACTTAATTTAGAGTCATGTGTCAAATTTCATCCAATCAGCTATGGATTACAGCGATAACACCCTACATGTGGTGTTTTCAGTTTGGTGTTTTCAGCAAGTCAAGTTTTTGATTAAAAATTAATTAAACGTCAAACTGACAACTAGTTTAAAAATGTTTAAATCTACAAAGTAAAAAATTATCTTATCGAATACCCCTCGGGCCTTGATAAATCCTCAAAATTTTGTCATAGAGAATCCTTCAAGCGTGTTGCTTAAGGATAATAGCCCTCGGCCTTCGGCCTCGGGCCATTATCAAGCAACACGCTTTCAGCATTCTCTATGACAAAATTATCTTGGTATTATCAAGGCCCTAGGGGTATTACTACTGAAAATTCGCTTGTATGAATTGAGTTTTATTTAAATACTTAGGTACAACTGCGATTAAAATCTTATATTAAGAAACGTGATTCAAATAAAACAAGAGATTATTTTTATGGTATCCACGCGGCCCTAGCACATGTTGCATATAAAGTTGAAGAACAAAATGAATTTATTATGTAAAACAACAATATGAATAAGAATGCAAGATGAATGCACTTATCCTGCGATATAGAAACTTTAACTTGAATAAATTTATGTGATCGTTTATGTTAATTATCTGTTTTACGTATAAAAATTTTCCAAACTTATGTTTATTAAAAAGACGACTGGCATTTTTGTAAAAAAAACTGTCACAAATTTGGAATTCCTTTACTTATCAAAAATATGCTAAACTAAATAATACCGAATATATTAAATATTTACACGTGGCCTCACAGGTAAATACTATCAAATTTCTACACCACATACCGACATAATTGAGTCATAACTCGAACTTCAAGTTACAAATAGAAACGAGCAAAATAGCATAGATTCAAGTGTTGTAAAATGATCGAGGACACCAGATAGTTTTACAACCTTGTCGTTAGATCATCACTGCAAGGGGACTTGCTAAAACAAGATGGCCATCAAATCACCATCCTCTTCGTTTTATGGTCATGTAAGTCGACAGAAGATTTATCTACGTGTAGCACAGTAGGTGAGTATTGTGAGAAGTCATCTTTGGAATGGATGCGACGGTAATTGATTGATAGGATCCATTGAGATTAGTAAAGGGGAGGCGTTTGCATTATTTGGGAAATCGATAATGGTATAATAATTTCGATAAGTAGGACAAATAAGCAAATTTATTCAGTTGCAGCGACCCTTGAAAAATTATTTGTTTCCTAAATAGTTTGTTGCTAAATATATTGTAATGATGTAAAAAATGGGGCAAAATTATTGGAAGTATATTTAAGAAAAATTATTAAAAAAAACTATGTAAAAAGGACTTAAAAAAATAGATGTGATGGTGATGACATGTTTTTTTGGATGATAGTTAGTAATTTGGATTTGATAGATGTCAATGTGTGAATTTTGAAATAGAAAACTAAAAATTATAAAACTATGAGAATTATTTAAACCATCTCAAATGGCGCCCAACGCGTGGCTTCAAAAGTAGAAACCACACAAATTGTAAACTAACAGTAATAGAAATATAAAGAAAAATGGAAAAAGAGATTGTACCATTTAAAGGTTATAGAATTAAAAGAAGAATGGAACGTTGATAAACAGGAGAAACAAGAACAAAAAGAAATAGAAATAAATAAAAAAATATCAAGGAAGGGTTGATAACAAATATTTCTATTGCAGAGGAAAAAAATTTAAAAACAAGAAAGGAAATAAAAGAAGTACAAGAAAAAGAAGAGATTTTCAAAGAAAAAATTGAAAAAGAAGAAATGAAGGCAATTAAATTGGGGGTACAAGACACCCAAGAAAGGATGGAAAATCCAGAAAGAAAATGGTTTGAAACAAACAGAATTTCATCTACTAGTAGAAGAAAGTGTGAAGGAGACAGGAACAGAAGAGAAGAACAAAAACAAGATGAGAATAAAGCAGAAGAGAGAATTAAGGAAATTCAGAAGGAAATAGACAATTTGACAAGAAATTATCATAGATGGAAGATGAAATTAAAAAAATAATTTTGGATATTGGAAGAAAATTTAAAAGAAGAAATAAAAATGAATTTGGGAAGAGAATTTAAGTAAGTATACGAAAAGAAATAAAAACAAATACAAGATTTTAGTGGGAAAAATAGAAATTAAAATTTGATTTTATTAATTTTTTTTATGATAAAAATAAATTAAGAAAACAAAATTTGGGGGAATGTTGTAATGATGTAAAAAATGGAGCAAAATTATTGGAAGTATATTAAAAAAATTATTAAAAAAACTGTAAAAAGGGCATGTTTGTTTTGGATGATAGTTAGTAATTTGGATTTGATAGATGTCAATGTGTGAATTTTGAAATAAAAAACAAAAAATTATAAAACTATGAGAATTATTTAAACTATCTCAATATATAATAATTATGTCGTTTTGGGAAGCGGATTGTCGGAAGTTTAAGCTATTTTATAATTTGACATAAATTACTTAATACATTCAATTTTTCTATGAAAATTTTAAATTTTCCTTGCTCGAGAAGTTCGCGAAGCATTTTTCATTAAATATTTCGCATTGCCTTATTATAACTGTTGTTTCTATGTTATTAACGAACAAACTTCAGAATCCCCTTCTTTTTGCACCCCAGGCATATTTTTAATCCTTAGAGTCGTTATGTCTAAGCCTCCAATTTCTTTTATGGTTGTTTTATATTTTGCGAACGACAGTAACATTATCGATTTTCCAATATGATAAATTTAAGTAAAAGTTCTGGGAGTCTTTAGTTAGTTTATAATGCCAAAAACTTTAATTCTTGCTTTATGGCAATTTTCCAAAAATCTTGGTTAACGTAGTTGACCCAAATTAAAAATCAGATACACATGCGAGAGGCAAATATTGGATAAATGTCACGTATACGATTCAGTTTGGGTGAATTATTCGTTAGGCCATAAATCTTTTTAGCGACAGTTTTGCAGGTATTCGTGAATTTAGAATTTAGAATTTAAACACAGATGAAATGCTAATTTGCGCAAGAATAACGTATATCTTAGAAACATTAGAAATTGCATCTTATCCAATAATATTTTGACTGAATTCCCTTAAAAAAAAGGCCACTTACAGGCTAGAAAAATCGATTATTTACGGTTTTATCTTGAATATAGCAATAAAGTCATCATTTTTTATTTTATTCATTTTATTTTAAAAAGTGATACACATAGAGGAAGGTCTCTAAATTTTATCTTCAAATTTTTTCAATCTTTTGGTGAGAAGGTGAAAAGAAATATAATTTAAATTTTTTTGGAAACCAATTTTGGTATCAGGTGGCTATAATACAATTCTGCAGATACAAAAAACATGATTTTATCGAAACATTAGGAGTTTCGATATTTTTAAGTTTGTAAATAATGTTTTATTTAAAAAAAAGTTGAACAGTATGGATAAATAAATACAAATAAACATACAGACAATACGAATTTCTCACAGAAGTGATACAAGACGTGAGATAATTTTTAAATAGCCCAAGTATCGTACCTTGGGGAACCCCAAAGGTAACCGTTCTCAAGTTATTCAGATTTCTATTTATAGAAACTTGTTGCTGACGTAACTCTCCAATATATATCGTATATCTTTTCTCTGAAAAATGTTTGCCCAAATTTTAAATTTCATTGGTTTTAATTTGGCCATTTTCCAATCTAATATTTGTTACTTTTGATTCGGAAAATTATGCACGAAGCTTCAGAGATGACTGGACCAATTTTTATTATTTTCAATATTTTTTTATATACTCTTTTGTGTTATACTGTTTTTAAATCCTAAATGGGCTTTTGGTTATTCGGAATTTCTTGTAAATAATTGAATTTTTTTTAGGTTATAATAAATTTTTATTATCCAAGGTTTTTTATTTATTTTTTTTAACTCAAATTTGAATTTAGGACGGTAAAATACATAAATACATACAAATTTAAAAAAAAATGCTTTAGGCAACAAAACATTTAAATGTAAATGCAACAAAATTTTCTTTCTCTGTATATTTTTATCAAAATTAATATATTTAGGACAAACTGACAATTTCCAGTTTATGCAAAATCGTGTAAATCTGCTAAAAGTTCAAGAGGTTACAAACTCATGAAGATTAAATTTCCAACGAAGTCCATGACCTCTTTGAGCTAATTTCTTTTTAAAAATATTCAAACAGTTTTAATAATATATTAGCATTAATTTAGGATTAGATGTCTGGAGTTATCGATGTCTGGCATAAAAAACTTTTTTTATTGACTGTATTTTATGTAATTTTGTAATCGATTTAGCAAAGTCTGCACCTACATGATATTGGTCGATGATGATTTAAACGAATCTGTTTCACTTTCACCCAAACACGTTTTGTAAACATTCTAAATCAATATATGCGACAAAATTGTTTAGAAAAAATGGTCTGAAGGTGGCGAAATTCGAGATAATGGATTGACAAAAATATTTACTTTCTTTTTTTCATAATAAAAGAATTTGTTGACGACGTAATTATACGTACTATTTAACAGGTATAAGTTAAGAAAAGTCAAGATTTTGGTAATAAGTAAATAATTTAAAAATAAGATTTGAAACTGTCAAGATTTTTTTGTATTATCCTTTCCTTAAAAATAGAATAAAGACTGGACGAAATAAACTTTAGTGTTCCCCACTAAAAATAATTTTGTTTTTGATTAGCACCGAGCAATTTGGGACTAATTTTTGTTGGGTTTAAAGGAAAGTAGAATTCAAAACAACTTGTAGGTCTGAAATTGCAGTATATAATCAACAAAAATTAATCATACACTTTGAAATATCGAACAAAATCACCATTTTGAGTGGATGTTTATATTTTTATTGTGGGAAATAAATGTTTCTCCAAAAAACGGTATGATTTATGAAAAAAGATTTTGTATCGCTAGTCAGAAATTAGTATTTTTTGCTTATTTTTACTGAGATCATTGTTTGAAGCAGTTTTGCATCACTGCATCTGCTTACTGGAGATATAAATGCAAAAAGAGTAATGGGGGGCTCCTCGAAATTATTCCAAAGGAAATTAATGAACCAATTATTTGTCCTCCATAAATATGGTAGCATTAAATAATAGGAAATCGCCCACCTTCGTTAGAAGAGATATTCAAACGTTTATTGATGTTACTGTAGCCACAAAAAAGTGGCAAAGCAGGTCACTCACTGTGTGTGTCAACATTAGGAATACCAATACATATTTTTTGCCAAAATATGGATAAAGGGAAAATAAAAACACCAATTAATGACTGGGGAGTAGTCAGACTTTCCATGGATATAAGATTAAGTAAGAGTAACGCCGATTGAAAATGTATACCAAGATAGTACTGACATAACAAAATAAATAGTCCTATTGAAAAAAAAAATCAGAAGCCAGAAGGCAAAAGACCAGGTAAATAATATCAAGGAATTTTGATACAAAAAGAAAATTGTGTGATGAATTAAACAATATAATTAAATAAGGAGGCTCCAGAATTTAAAAATTATTTTCACGTGAGTAAGGCCCAAAATTAGATCCATTAATAATATTTGTCAGCCCTGAATCAGCAGTGAAAATTTAGTCCATTACTTATGAAAATCCCTATATAATTGGCCTGCTGTTACAATAGTTTTTATAAAATATTTTTAGGAAGAAAACAATCTATTTTACTCATTTTAACAGATCGTTGTTTTCTCTTATTAGTCTTAAATAATTTTTTAAAGATAAGAATAATAAATAGTCTAAAAAAATTAGCATTTTAAGAAAACTCCCCCGGAATAAAAAGAAAATTAGGATAATTGTGTTTCCATTGGGCAATTCGTAACTCCCCGAATTTATAAAAGGAATTTTGGTGGTGGTGGTGAGAAAATCCCCTCTCGTAATTACTTGGTGTGAGAGATGGCGGTAGGATTGCATTCTGGCAAGTCTTCCGGGGGTGGATTACACCCTCTGAACTTCATAATTGATCAATTTAATTGCATTTCTTACGCAAATGGTGTTATTCATTTCGGAAGGCGTACAGAATAGTAATGAGTCCGAGGGTGTCTCCAAGTTACCTCGGGACATACATAGTAGAATGAAGCCAAACAATCAAATTAATACTAAGATTAGAAATCTATATTGGCATCGATTAAAGAATTTGAGGAAAGTTATAGATAATTTTACATTTTGTTATCTTACATTTATGTATAAAAAACGTCGCGGTAAAATTTTCTGAAACGTTGGTATATTATAAAACTCGATGCACTGATAAAAAGTGTCCATTGGCACAAACCAATCCTATGACTAGTTTTCGAAGTACAGGATGTTAAACATCGGAAATACCACTTTTTTGTAACCAGATTTCTCATAACAAAGCTGTTTTATTGGCGTGAAAATTTATAAAGTTGACGGAGAAACTTTTAAAATACAGGGTAGTGCACAAAACACAGCTTTTCTAATTTTTAAAGTTTTTGCAATCAGTTTAACACCCTATATGACATAGAGTGGCAGATCGTACATTTGTTTAATATAATACAAAAATTTTATAACACATCGTTTAAACGGAGTGCCTCGTTAAAGCTAAAAACACTATACCGGGTGTATCAACATAGCTTTCATTACTGTCTACAACTTTTATTTGAAACATTTTTTCCTATCTTAAGAAGGGCCATCCTCCACGCACGCATCGTTGATACACTCTGTAACTACATGTTGTGAGTCATTACCAAGAAGTAATTACTTAAACTATATATTCATAATGCTATGCTCGCATTTTTAAAACTGTTATAAAAAAGTGATTTCTTCCAAAAAACCATATTACTAACCAAATTCTACGGTGATTGTTTATAAAATATTAATCCTAAATAATCTATAATTCATGTTTTCTACAATAAACGCCAATAAAACAGGTATGTTATGAGAAATCTGGTTACAATAAAGTGGAATTTCCGATGTTAAACACCCTGTACTTCGAAAACTAGCCATAGGATTGGTTTGTGCCAATGGACACTTTTTGTCAGTGTATCAAGTTTTATAACATACCAACGTTTCAGAAAATTCCCCTTTTGTGTTTGAGATTCTCTAAAATAAGAATTATGAATAGGGGAGCACCTTCGCCAAAAAATTTAAGGTAAATAAATGTCATGTTTAAGTCCACCAAAACTCAAGAGGAGCATCCGCCAAAATAGCTAAACGTGTAAGAGCTTTATCACATAAATTTTGAGATCAAACTCAATAATTGCAAATCTAAAGATAGCAATTTAAATGAAACTAAAATTAAAATAGATTTTTGGGGCTACGTTACCCCTATAATCCCTTGGTCATGCGACTTATTAATTTAAAACTAAATCACTACATATCAGATTATGAAATTAAATTTCTTTGGACTCAGTGATGTATTTGAAATATTAAAACGAAACAAAAATTTCGTATAAAATCTCAAAAGTTAATATAATCACGCGACTTTAAGAATTCTTTACAAACTAGACTTTTACTCTTGAATTTTCTATAGTATAGTTTTAATAAAAAATTAATTATCAATAAAAAACTTTAATGATGGTAATTATAAACAAAAATTGCATAAAAACAATAAATTGCTGTTTTATATTAAAACAGGCAATGTTTGATAGTTTTTTACCTAGTAAAATCATATTTAACTTTTATCAATAATAAAAAAACTAATTTTGGACGAATTATGATTTTAATTGTCCCTTTGTCTGTAGAAAATAATTTGACTAAGTAGAAAAACGATCACACATGTAACAAAACGGTATTAATTTCTACAAATATTCACCTTAGGCGTGCAGGACATGTTGCTCCTCCGAAATTTCCCCTTGCAGCCACTAGTTTTGCTCTACCACCTGCGCCGCTGCGACTACTGCTGCTTTCTGCGCCTGCGCTTGTTTCTCTTGTTCGTTTAGTTCTGTAAATGAAAAATCAAAATTAAGGAAATAATCAAAAAAACCAAATTCAATGATTAAATGATAATTTAAGAAGAAAATATCAATTTAATAACGCAGATAAAACATATTTTGGAACGAAATGAATACTAGAGCTATTGATATGTCTTTGAACATTATGATACAAAACATTTACAAAATTACTCACCTTTGATGGCTTGGATTTCCTTCTTTAGTTTCATACGTCTATTTTGAAACCAGATTTTTATTTGTCGCTCCGTCAGACAGAGCGCATGCGCCATTTCAATCCGTCTCCGCCGTGTTAGGTAGTGATTCGTATGGAATTCTTTTTCGAGTTCGAGAGTTTGATACCGCGTATACGTTTGGCGACCTCTTCGCCTGAGACCATTTGCTCCTGGAATAAAGAAAAAAACAAATTAGTAATTTGTAATCGGATCAAACAAAAATATATTTTCTAATGTAATAAATGGCACAATACCATCAGCAACCAACAACCTCAATGCAGAGCATTTGATGACGACCTCACATTACTAGTCAACTGCATTGAGGAGGCTTCTCACCATCTAGATAACCTCTAGTCAATAAAATACAGAAGAGTTCACCAACATCAGGATAAATCCCACTCGGGAAACTACCACTCAAGGACAGGAAGATTCTAGGACCCATAAGAATGGAGGAGACATCTACATGACCCGACACGACGAGCTCTGTAAATACCAAGATAAGAGTTACGTCCATAACGACTTCTAGAAATACTTGACCCTCATATGAAGTACTGCAGACTCACCAATATAATCCTTACAAGACAGTTAGAGGAAATATATTACCTCAGTAAAGTCAGATCTAGAGCAACTGGAGAATCGACTAGAGATCACACAGGACATAGGAAATCTCTCTATCGTCTCTTATTAGCAAGAAGAGCACAGGGACCGCTATACCCAAGTGGATCAAGGAAAGAAAGCTGGCTCGCATTAGCATTTTGAGCCAAAAAGAAGAAGAAGACCGCTAAATACAAGAGCTAATTAGCAACAATAATTGCTAACAGGTTAAATGTTTTTAAAAACAATGCATTACCAAAAAGTTTCACCAAAGTTAATTCAGAAACAAATATTACTATTGCTATTGTTCGGTCACCAGTGTCATGGAGAAATTTTTTTTCATGGGCTTATTTAGCTTTAGCAGTGTTGCCAAAGCTTCTAAAATTAATTGAATTCCAGTTTAGTTCTTTACTAAAATATTAATTCTTTTTTTTAGATCTTACTGTAATTCTGGACAAAATATAGTTTGGTGATTACGCCCGAAATAAAAAGTAGCACACTCTATAATGAGAAATAATTACCTAATATAAATTAAAAGTACAAAAATAACATTCCTCAACAATAATGTATTCTTTTAACCATTCTTCTACAACATAAAATATTAAATAATTGAATAATTGTAAGTAACCAACAGTGGAATAGTATAATTTGAACTTAAAACTTAAATATCTAGACCTACAAAATTTTTTGATTCTACCATGCATTTTGTATAATGATAAGAAACATTTACATTTTTCATTTAAAAAAAAGTCACGATGTTCTTCGCCAAAACGATATTTGCCCAAAAACTTATTAAATTTAACAAACCGAGTTTCAATATTAAAATCTAGCATAGACATACGAATATTTAACTCAGAAAAAAATGATTAAAACCACACATATTTTTAGCACATTTCGACAAGTGTCCATTTTAACAGTGTTTAACGTTCCATTAAATATTTACCTAAATCCATGATTTCTCAAATTGAATTGGCAACGTTGTATTTTCAACTTTAAATTTATGAGATGGCTGTCATTTGACAAGCAAATTATTTATGTCCGTCAAATGAACATTTTTTCTTTTTTATACTTTTCAGGTTTATTCTGGTTATAAATTGCTACTTGGGCATTTGTAGAAAAGGTATGTATGCGTTTATATTGGAAAAATATGCTAAATAATCGTTTCAACGCACTGAATTTGTTTGTCTTGGGAGTGAGTATCCCAATATATATTTCTTTTTAAAAAAATGTGAAAAATATTTTTCCGCGCAAAAATTTCTATCGCTATATTGAATTTATCATGTTTTATAACATCTGTAAAAATTTCATGAAAATCCCAGCCGGCCCCTTATTCTTCCCAGAGATGTGCGTGTCAGTAGTTATCAAAATTTGTAGGTTATTATGGCGAACTTAAATAAAGTCAAACCTTGGCGTTGATATTTACAAAAATAGGTTATTTTCTTATGACGATTTTCCATCGTCACTCCACCAACGTTTTCGCCGACCACTGCTAGACCAACATTATGTATCGGGACTACGTTACTGAATACTGGAATACCCCTCGCACAAAAATATGATGTGATTTCCATCGATGATCGATTAATTAACTACTTTTTACAATGCCCAAAAATGACAAATTAAACTAATATTTATCAGTTTCTCTTCTAATGGAAATAAAACGACTTATTCTAAAGAAAGTCGTTTTCAAAATGACATAACAAAATATATAATAAAAAATTTACTATAGAAACAGGTTATATTATCTCTGTGTTGTCTGCCGTTGCTAGGAAATAAAACTAAAATCTTAACTTTTCTTGTAAATATCTCGGAAGATCGAATTTTTACAGACATGAGACATACATTTTTTGGCGATTTAGATAGGAATTAGTCTACCCTAAAAGTTTCATTGAATTCTGAGGAGTGGATTTTGAGATCTTCCGAACACACGCACATACATACACACATACATACAAACCTTGCTTTTAATAGTATTTGATTATAATTATAACGAACAACCTACAAACAGTATAACGTACATGATGAAATGCAAGACATCTATAGGACAATAAATGCTTGCAATGATTTTTTGAAAGATTTGAGAATTAATCCTTTCAGACAAAAATCATTACTCTGCCAAAAACTGCATAGGATCGACAATCAATTAACAAGTTCAACAATAGATTTTACAAATTCTGATTTATTTGACTTCAACATAGGACGAGAATAAAAATATTCGATGATTCAATTTTATTTTATTTTTTATTTATTTTATTTACTCATGTTGTAAATAAATAAAATTAAACAATTTCTAACTGACATTTTGTTGAATTTATGGCCACCTGTATATTAACGCGGTATCTCTACTATTATTCTGTAAATTAACGTAATAAATAAAAAAAATGACAAAAAAATGTACAAACTGTATTTGAGAATATGATTTATGATCAAACGTGTAAAATTATAGTAGCTTAACTCAGTTTTAAATACAACTTTTATCATTCAACATTAACGAGCCCCAGTGTTATTCTGAAAGATTATACATTGCACATTGTAACATACAATTTCTTTTTGTTTTCCATCTC
The DNA here is from genome assembly GCA_949320105.2 of Crepidodera aurea. Classification (NCBI taxonomy): domain Eukaryota; kingdom Metazoa; phylum Arthropoda; class Insecta; order Coleoptera; family Chrysomelidae; genus Crepidodera; species Crepidodera aurea. Next base: position 41,727,898 of record OX439473.1, read on the forward strand.
CTTTTGCGCATTTAAATTATACCCTTATAACAACATGTCAAAGATTAAGTGGGTGTATCGTAACACGTACGAAAATAATAATTAGGCAGATGAAATCGCTTTTAAACGATTCTCGTTTTTCTTTATTTACCGTTTTGCAACAAATCGATATAGAATTCTTGTTAATTGTTATCGTACTGTGTGGTCTGGAAACACGATTTGAGGCTGCGCTTTTAGTCGGAAGAAAAATAGCATAACAAAAAGGACCGTGAATCTTATGATATTGAAGTTATTTTATCTTGCATCGGCAAGAATCGATCGAGGTATTGTGCCCCTTTTTATTCTTACTTTGTACTTATAATGTTTTACAATTATCAGTTCCTCTATCAATAAAAAACTAATGGATTTTTATTTTCGTTTAGCCACGATCCGAAAGTATTCGATTTATATTTAACTTGGACTTAGGCAAGAGGCAGAAATAAGGATTGGCTTCTTAAAATTTACCCAAAGGCCGATATTTTCAATCACGATTATAGTTTTAAATCTAAACAAATTCGACATATTTTTTTTTCTAACTGCTAGATACTGATTCAGAATAATAGGTCATTTTATATTTTTGTAGGGTAGGTCCGATAATTTTCAGGATAATAAATTCTAATAAAGAAAACTTTAGTGTATTTTGAAACAAAAATCACACGAAATAACATTTAAACCAATTTAATTGTAGCTGTAGGTTCTATCCAAACTTTTTGAGAAATTATTGCAGCAAAAAATACAATTTTAAATCATCAACTTCACTTCAGACGAAGAACTTGCGAAAGTTACAAAGACTCGAAAACTAGAGATATCAATATCAATATTTAAAATATAAATAATTTTTTTAACGAATCTTGTTGCAAATATTTGAGCAATTTTTGACAACATATCGGCCTAAAGTTAATGTTTTAGGGAATTTTTTGACAACAATGAAAATTATATACAAAAATTTTGGAAAATTGTTATCAAAATTAATGAATAAACCATTCTTATTGAGGAAAGACTGAGAAAAATTATTAATCGCATAATTAAAAGCATAAAATTGATGTACAAATCGATTTTCCTCTTCAAACTAACATACAAAACATATAGCACGGTTGAAATAATGGATTTTTAAATGAATTTATATGAAATTAAAAATTTGGATCATGCTTACCCTACCCCAAAAGAATACAAAACCTAATTATGTAGCAATAGGACCGCAACATCTGAGCATACTGAGCTTCTAAATAAGATCGGAAAATAAAATATAGATGTTATCGGTATGAGAAATGAATTATTCCGATATTTTCACACAAAGAAGAAAGACAAAATTACACCGATTATTTTTTTCATCTGTCAAAACAGTTTATTCGTTTATTCACACACACAACATCTGTTTTTGAATACCCAAATACTTAAAAATCCATAAATCTCTTTAAAACTCTATATCCGAATTAAGCTAAACGCAATCACGTATGCCTTGGTGGCCCTGTATTTAAAACTATAACAGCTTAATATTTTTTGATGTTTCAATTTCATTTGATAAAGAAAATAATGAACATTTGTGTGTTAAATGTCTTTTGCATAAATGACTATATTCTCTGTTTTTAATACAAAATGGTTCAAAAAATAATTCTTCCAAATCTCAGCGGTGGGGGACTATTATTTTCTTTAATTCATCTCCAGCAATTTGCATTTCGAGACAATTCAATTCGACCATATGAAGAATAACTCCCTCGAGCTAAAGCTCTTGGGAGTTATTCAGATTATTAATGTCAAATTGTCTCGATAAAATTAGGCAGAAAATAATAGTCGGCTATTTGTCATAGTCTTGGGATATTACCTTCGACTATTTAGTCGATTGAATAAGTGTCAAAATTTGACGTAACATTCACTCAAAATTGAAAATGTCTCGTTTTGGTTCATGTTCGGTTCAGTGAAAATATAAGCAAATCTATCCTAGAAATGCCAAAAAGAGAAAGGAGTCTGTTGGGAGACAATCTTAGCGAATGATTTTGTGGGGTTCATGAAATAATAATTTAATTCATCTCGAGCAACTTGCATTTCGAAGCAATTCAATTCGACCATATGAACTTTAATAATCAAAGAATAACTCACTCGAGCTAAAGCGTTATTGTTAATGTTCATATGTTCATCAAATTGTTTCGAAATAAAAGATACTCTCGATAGAATTAGACAGAAAATAATAGTTTGCTATTTGGCATAGTCTTGGGATATTACCTCCGATAATTTCCTAAAATATCCCGAATATCGTAGCAGCTTCTGCTTATGCTTTGATGCTAAACGAAGTAGGTATGTTAAAACTACCATAAGTATTATTTAAGATCTCTCAAAATTAAATGAACGGCGGCTAAAAATATATGCAATTAGTGGTTGATACATTCACGTAAGATTAAAAAAAGCCTTGTAGCTTCAAGCGCTATAAAAACGCAGATTTAATATACACTGAAATTTCTACATTACCTCAATAACAAACACACTTTCCATTTCTCGAAATATATAAACAAAACAAAATTGACAACCGTTTAATTAAAAACGTAATGGCGTGTCAGCGATGTGCACGATATTCCAGCGAACTGCGGAGAAATCTCTGATGGCCACGACTCTTCTTTTTCTCTTCGTCTTTTTCAAAAAGTAACGATATGATTGGTGTACGAGTCCGATGTCCTGCTGATGCTTTACCCGGGAAGAATTTCTAGTTAGGGTTTGACAATGATAAAGGTCTTTATACATGCGGCCAGGTAAGAAACGGGGCCAGGGTCGGACTTTACAAAAGGTTTTCGCATTTATATTACAATAAGAAAGTACTACTGTTGAATTAAATATCTTGTAGTACTTCGGGCGGAAAAAAATATGAATTCTTTCGAAATTTCTACAAAAAAAGTTCCTCTTTGAACAAACTTCCTTTGAGTTCCTTCAGAAACCCTTAAAGTTCTTCAGGATTTGCTCAAAAGTTTTTCCAAAATTTCTCAATAGTTCCTTCAGAGTTCCTGTTCTTTATTTGTAGGTAACTTTAAAAGAATTTTAGGCAACAGTAAATAAAGCGTATAACTTAAATTAAAATTAACTGTAACATCAGAAATTGTAAAATTGGGGATTCAAGAGAGGTAAGTTATCAGAATTTTGAATTTTACGTATACTCACTTGGGTTGTAAAAAATGGGAATAATTTGAACAACGTTTAGAATCTTGTATTCTTACAAGGCACTTGAGTGCTTTAAACAATATTCTATCAATGTATTTTTTCCTTTGGAGAGCTGCTGATACTCAAAAAGTTAGTTTTTCTTCACAAAATCTAAAATTCCCTAATTACTAATTACAATTTTATTCTGTTTTATAAATTACTTTTTCAGTCGCGATATAAAGAACCTTGTTGAAATGATTAACTCTGGGCACAATTTTTGAAATATCGGCATCAGAATCCGCTACTTATTATATCATTCATATCTGTAATTCATAGTGGTTTGTTCTTTTAAATATTCTTCTTTCTGAATAATAAAAAGTGGTTTTATGTTCAAAGAACTGAATCTGCCAAGTAAATATATTAAACACAAAAATTCATATAATTTACCGTAGATAATGTTACTTTTTAATTTTGTTAATGAATCCCTTTGCCTAAGTCTCCCTTATCACCTATATCTCTATTACTTTTTTATTTTATATCACCACCGAGGTTATGCCAATTAAAAAAAGGAACTCCCTTATCTCGAGGGATGAGATAAAACCCAATATAAATGCATTATAGCGAAGTGCTTATAAAAAAGTAACGAATTACATTTTAATGTAATGGAGGAAACGCTTCCAGAAATAAAAAAAAGTTTAAAGTATTTTTTTATTCCTTATTTAATTATCAAAAAGATGCTTAGAATATAAAAAAATAGGTTCGGATGAATAAATAAACTGAATTTAACATTTTTTAATTACTCTGTCACATTTGAGTCGAAATAACTTACATATACAGAGTGGACTATAATTGATGGTATGAGCAAATCATCAAATATTGTTTAATTTAGTAGGATTAGGAACTACCTGGATATTTTTGCCCAATTGAGATGATTACGACGCAAAACACACTATTCTCTTTGGTGTGACTAATAAATTAAGGCCTTATGATGGTCCTGCAAGGCCGAAACTAGTTGCCACCTCTTATATTATTAAAAAATTATTTAAAAAGTTGTGCTATAGCTTTTGATGAAGAGTAAAATTAATTCCAAAATCTAAAAATCAATTTTTAATGATATCGTAAATATTGATAGATTCTACTTTCTTGCTATAATATTTTTGATGTAATAAATCAGTCCACACATGCGACGCACACATTTTGGACTGGGAAGAAATGCATATGTTCAACATGTTTCATGAGGGATTTTGGGGTATCGTACAAACGAATGATTTATAATCGTTGAAACTTTCATATTCAACCGGAAGGAAATATTTTTAAAATAAAAACTTATTGACGTTGTGTAAAATTTTATTTATATTAATGCATAATTTACATTTGTTTCGAACGGAAAAATATATTCTGTACACTGCTGGGTAAAAAATACGGAGGTTTGTGAGGGAAATCCATGCACATCGAAGTCCCAAATACCAAAGAATAACTCTTGAACATCGACAAAACTTCCTCTGTTTTTTCCAATGTTTTTTATGTAAACCAAAATTTAAAAACCACAATGATCGCATATAAAATCAGCCAAATAAAGACTCAAAAGTTAAGGCCAGACATGAAGCCTTTTAGGCTGCGAAATTTGCATTATTGACATATTATTCATATACTTTAAAAAAATGTAAATAAAGATTTTTAAAATTAAACTTCTGTGACGCGTTTGGTAACACTGCGTACGTTTAGCTTCCAATTGTATATACTTTGTGAAATCGAATTTTTCTGTGTATAATTTATTTAATTTATAGTTAAAAAGTTAATTAGTTGTTGTAAAATTTAAAAGTATTCATTGATCCGTATCTCGGTGAAAACATTTTTGGATCAAATACATACCACACTAATTATATTATTAAACACAGTGTGGTAAGGTATGATTTCGAAACGAAAACAACTATTTAAAGCACAAGAAATTTCCTGAAATTTCATGGTAAAGAATGAAGGCGTTAAATTGCAGCGTTTTAAATATTAAAGACCGTCTTCAGAATAAAATTGAGACGTCAGCTCCGATATTAAATATGTAGATGTCACAGTGTTATTTTCTTTACAACAATAAATGTCAATTATGGTCTCATGAACATAAACATTAAAAATTTAAACAGTATAAATTTGTGCGTTAAGGTTTTTAACTGTAAAATATGAGGGCAATTCCTTTCTTATTGAGGTTATTGAGTAAAATACCAATTTTCATTTTAAATTTTATTACTATATTTTTAGATTTTAAGGAACCAATTTTGTATGCCATTTTTTGTATTACTGGAGAGTACCGCCATCTTATGGAAGCTATATGCTCCAAACACCTTCTTCAGCTCATAAAAATATTTTTAATTAAATTAAATATGATGATTTTTTTATGGATAAATTTACTTTTAGTGACTGAATTTTAAAAATGCAACAATATTTTTTTTTAAATTTCATTTATTAAGTCACTATACCATTATTGCCATAACATTTTCTAATTTTTAATATTTGTATTCTTTAAGTAAATAAAACTGATCAATGTCGGTACCACATATAATCAGAATATAAAAATGGAAATTTGAACAACACCGGCAACTAGTTTCGGCTATTAGCAATCATCAGGCCTACATAAAATGTAACAAGAAAGTAGCAAACAATTTTATAATGAACCTTACAACCAAGGTTGTATTGTTGTTTCTGGGAATAAAGGTTCTTGTCATCTTGAGGTAAAAACACATACACATTTGACAGCACGCATACAACCTGGTATAAACAAAATTTAACTTTTGAAATTATTTTTATTTGAAGGCATTTTTTGTAATGAAATTTTTAATTATTCTCTAGTTATTACGCTGTATTAATGTATGAAAGAGAACGTAAATAACTGACTAGTTAATGTAGCATTAAGTTAGATCCAGTTAATAATTTCAAATTTAGTAATGTGTCGCAGTTAATATAGTCAGTGACAAATTTTCCGGGCAGTCTGGTGTAAATATCCTGTACAGATAATATTTATTGTATTCAGTGCCCTGCATATACAAAGCCAATACGTGTACAATATAGAATAATGTACTGCCCCAACAGTCACATCTATTCTGTAATTGTGTTTACATCACGCTAGCTCGACTATTGGACGTCGTGTTCGTAAACTTTACTGCCCCCATATAAACTGCCAATTCTGGGGTAGCAAACTTAGTTTGCCAAGTGGCTCGCACTAAATAAAATTATGTGCCAATTATTTTAACCCCGGGTCGTCCTGCGGCTTCACTAACACCCATTAATTTTTATCCGTTGTCTAAGAAGATAACAATACTTTGGGAATCCAAACGGATTTGTATTGATCGGTGACAAAAATTAGGACGGTCTTAAATATTTAAAGGTTAAAGGTGTTTCTGGTTTAAATTACTTTTAAATTATCGTAAGTATATTACGAAACTATTTGCTTATAGGGATAGCGACAATTAACAAGATTTTAACAAAAATTCAGGGCTGGGTAGGAATAGTACTGAAAAATAAAAGTATCAAGAACAAGTATTATAATATTTTATTATATTTTCAAGCTTCTTCTTAATTATTTTTACAACAATCTAATAAAAGTATCAGGAGTTGTCAAAATTTATAAAAAAATCGGAAGACTAGTAATAAGTAATTACTTATACAAAATGATGTAATGTAGTGGAAGCCGCAGGTAGACAACATGTAGTAAACTCACTGGACCAATAAAATAAGGGAACCCAAGTGAATCATTTCCAAGTTAATTTTACTGATAAGAAAAAAGTACTACATACTTTTATAAACATAAAAAGATAGTCTTGGAAGTTAAATACCTGAAAAAATGCCAAGGGTTAATGGAAGAAGGAAAATACGTTTATTTAAATGAATAATTGGCCATTACTTAAAAAAAGCTAATAGTATATAATGAATAACTGTTATACTAATAGGTTTTTATATTTGAGGTAAAAAACAAGATCTTTATCCAGAAACATAGTTATGTATAGTGGAAAGATCTAGTTCATGGTGAAAGTTTTTACACAAAAAAGTACAATTTTATATAGGAAAAGTACCCACAAGTCTATAATCCTGACACAATGTGGAACGTTAGATAAAACAAAAATTCTCAAAACCCTTTCTATTCCAAACTAAAATGGCTCCGCTATTATAAAATTGAATAAGATAGTGCCCCGAATTGTACCTTGGGGAATATCGTAAAACTGTTTTGTAAGCAATTATTTATTTAATTAACAATGAATGATGGCTAAATGTTTTAGAATATCTACGTAAATACTTCATTAAAAGAAAAAAATTAATAAAAAGTATAATGTCATTTTAGGTAGATACTTGTTCCTTGGAACTATTTTGTCTGTCGTAAATAAAGGAAAACAGACTGAAGAAGCAAATAAAAAAGGTAAAAACAGGTGTATACTGATCGCAGATTTTAACACCAAAGCAAAAATAATAAAAAAATAAATTTGAGAAATAAAGGAAATATAATGAAAAAGTCCATGACATAACATTAACACCGGTCGTAAAGCAGGAAAGAGCAAATAGAGAGCGAGAAATGAAAACATTTTATGTCAACTTTATTCCTATTTCTGAATTTCTAACCAATTACCACTCGTTCATCTTAGTCCTTAAAATGCTTTTCGTTTTATTTTTAGTGACTTAAATTTTTATCTTTAATGAGTATGAGCTTACATAAGCTTTATAAACGTACTATACAGGGTGTTTCATGAAGAATGGCCAATATTATAACACCTCTACGAATTTCCTTTTGAAATATTAGTTATTAAAGATATTTCAAGTTGGCTTTGGATTAGAAATAGAAATAGCTGTCAAATAAGTGAATGTAGTTACTGTCATTGCCAATAGCTATTGGGTTTTTCCTTATCACTAAGTAATTTGAAAAATTCCGTGACACAATTTCTCCAATTTAAATACTCTTCTCTATGGATATTAAAACTTTTTTAGAAATAAATAAGTGGTTTTAATATCCAAAGAGAAGAATTATTTGAAGTACCAAGCCACTATGAACTAAAGAAATGATTTACCTTGTTTGTTTAGAGCCTAAACTATTTAGCGAAATAAAATGGTTTACCATTCATTTTGCCTAAGGATGTGAAATAAAATCACACTTGTTCCCAAGAACAAGGGCATTAAAAATGTCCTACACTGCAGCAGCGTCTGGACTTCATTCATTTTGAATAACTCTCTATTATTACCTATAGATGACATTCTGACACCTGAAATGCTTATTTAAGAGATCTTTAAAGTTTTGATAACTTAGTTAATCCATATTATAACAAATATTTTTGTATTTTCGCAAATTTGTCTCTTTAATTTGTTTCCTCATCAGAATTAGAGTATTTTGACATATTTTCTAAACGTTAACTTTACTATAATCAAAATTAAATGATTATTATTAAATATCATCCACTTCTACATTATTTCAATGGGATTGTACAATGGAAAACCTGTGGAAAGGGGACACTCGTGCAAATATAGGAGTTAATGCGAGGAAAGTCGTAATTAGGGCCGTTTATTAGGGGCAACGGGCGTGACCGGACGGAAGCCATAGATAGTCAATAATTCAGTGATTTCGCGTGCGGGGCAGAGTACGAGGCGATGAGGCTGTACCCCCGCGTCGAGAACGACGGCGGAGCCACAAAACACAAAATGCGTATTCGCTCGCACCCCAGATGTTTCCAGTTTGCGTTAGAAACCAATGCTACCGATGGCAAATAGATGATTTACCGATGCTGTTTTACAAACCATAAAAGTCAACGTTAAATTAACTAGGTAAATTATAACTAATTTAGGTCTTGGAATTTGATTTAAACGGTACAGATGCGCCAGCGATTCGTGGTTTGATGAGATACACGTGTTACGCTTACACGCACCGCGATGGCTTCAAAGGTGAGAGAATGAATGATTTAACTGTTGTGGGCTGATCTATTTTCTATTAGTTAGATGTTCCCAATTTAACTTCACGCTCGAAGCACCAGGGGTGGGAAGTGTCGAGTTCAATCGAACGCTTTTCGAGTGTCGCTGGTCATAATAAAACTGCCGCCATATTTTCCGATCCCAAAATTTTGCAGCATCCTCTTAATGGTAAACACAAAATAGCTGTTTAATCAGAACTGAATAAGGAAGAGGAAAGTAGCCGCGTGAAAAGAAAAGAAATGAAAAGAAAAGACAAACACTTTGCTGCAGAATAAAGTACTAAATTCAAAATAATTGCTTTGAAAAATGTTTTTCAAAATAACCACTTTATATGGATTCAATCCAAATTCAATCTTAAAAAGAACATATAAACTGTAGCATATTTTTGGATAGACACAGTTTCTTAGATCAGAAATAGGTTTTATCAATTGGAAAGTTCTGAGTGGATAGTTAATGGGAATAATGAGCGCAAGGGATGAAAAATTTATCAGATATTGGAATATATATTTAAACCTTTTAACGGGCATATCCGCTTAAAAAGTAATGGGATTCAAATAAAATAAATGAGGAATTTATAGAAAATAACAGCCATTTCCGGACTAACCCTATAAGAAAGGTAATAATTCCCCAGGAGCCGTCATTTTTAGACTTCTGGTGATAAGTTTCAAACATACTTAAGTATTTCTCAAATGGTATATTGAAAAGCAATGTCAAAGATTGGATAGATGTGTTTGCTCAATGCTCATTCCATCTGATTGGGTGCCTCTTCTATTTCAGAACTTTGGAAATTGTTGTCATTAATAAATCATATTAAGGAAAAAACAATTTACAGAAAAATAAAATAAATGTATGCTTTTCTCTACCTCAAAGTCAGAAAAAATTGAAAATAATCATATTTTTTTGTATTTAGTTCAGATGAGATATAAAATAATTTAGCAACTGTAATCTTTAAACTTGAGGGTACCTACGTAGGTATAAAAAAATATTAAAATTTTATAGTAGCGCTTTCGGATTGCACATTTTCAGAATTATATCGTTGAACTAAAAAAATGTTAAAATTACTTGCTTTTGAGGGTGAGTATCAGCAATAATTTATACAGTTGAAAATAAGTTGACTATATAATTTTGTATAAACAATTTAATAACATGGAACAGTGTGGGATACGTCCTATTTTCATCATCTCAAATTTTAAGAAGTAACTATTTATAATTTATATAGCACCTTTGCGCTTATAGGTACTGTATTAATAATTTTACACGCATTTATACATAATTTGAATACAAGTGCTGAATACTTATACCGAGATAATAACGATTCACCCTGTTTACTCAAACTAAAAAGAGATAATTTTCTCTCTTGGCCATTGATACATCCGCATAGTATGATAATGTTTATTTAATTTATTTCAAATTCGAATGACAAAAAAATAACTAAAAAAGTAATACATAGTCTGAATAAACAAGGTAGAAACCACAGAAGCATCAGATGTTGCTTGTAAGTAGTGAAAAGGAAAACTAAAAATATGATATAAGTTCAAATAATATTGAAATAATTTATAAAAAAGGATTCGCGTATATAAATAAATAGTAACAAGGGTATGTGATTTTTAAAGGTAAGTAGCTACTACAGAAATCAGTTAACAGTCGTTAATTCTTGTCTATCAGAAACACGTTTAGTTAATTGTGGCGTACCTCAGGGCTCTGTCATTGGGCATCTTTTATTTTTAATCTTTATCAATTACTTAGCTCTGACGGTTAATGGTGGCAGTCTTGTACTATTTGCCGACGATACTTCCTATCTATTTTGTAATAATGATATCTCCCAATTAACTGTTGAATTTCAAATTAGAATAGTACAATAGTACAATGGTTTGACGAAAATAAACTTATTGTTAATAAAGAAAAAACTGTGTTTATTCATTTTACTCCTGGGTGAATGATATACTTGAGAGTCATCTATTGAGAATAGATGGAAAATCTATTCATCAAGTACAGTCCACAAAATTCTTAGGTGTTCACATAAATAACTCTTTTTTAAGCTGGGAAGAATTTCATATTGATATACTGTGTAAAAAAACTTTGATCTGCATGTTTTGCACTTTTTAGGTTTAGAAGTATAACTAATAAATCTGTTCTGTTGGCATATTATTACGGGGCTCATCAGCTCATGTATTGAGGGTTTTTAAACTTCAAAAAAAAAAGCTTTAAGAAATATAGCGTCACTGAGGTATAGGCAGTCATGCAGAGAAAAGTTTAAGGAATTTCGAATATTACCACTTGCTTGTATTTATATTCTAGAACATTTAATTTATGTCAAATCAATCCTAGAACATTTTCGTACTAATAACTTCTACCATAATTATTTAACTCGAACTCGAAATGATTTGATGATACTAACACATAACTTGAAAAAAGCCCTCAATACAAGGGTATTTTAGTTTATAGTAAACTTCCTAATATTATGAAATCAATAGGACCTTTGAAACTATTTAAGAAAAAGTAGAAAAATTATTGATGGATAATTGTAACTGTTAAATTTTAGCTATACGTTTTTTTTCTCCTTCCTATATTTTTTGTATTTGTATGTTTTATGTTCCACATCTTATAAACTGTCTTTTGACTTGTCCCATTTCATGTATAACTGATCATGTGGACAATAAAGTTATTATTATTATTATGATTATTATAGGAATATATTTTATTTTTAAAAAGTATTCATTTCATTTATGAATTCATTCATTCATGAACTAGTTTTTCTTTTAATATACGTACCAATATTAAATCAGCCGGATGTAAAAGAATTATGATTTTCTTTTCTGAAATCCAAAAATAGAAATGAAAATCCTTGCAAGGAAATCGTGAATTGAGGATAAATTATAGCATACTAACTTATTTAAGTAGAAAAAGTTTATTATTCTCCCCAATCGATAGGGAGCAAAGTAAGTCACAATGAAGTGCAATCGGTAGATCCTTAGCATTCCTTACACGATTTGTCCGCGAACGAATGACTATAACTCAACTGTTATTACGTATATTTTTATGAACATACGCATTTTCCAAGGGTTCGTATCGGGCTGTTATCCAATTTAACACAAACGCACACCCTCAAATTTACCGTCTCATAAATAAGTTAGGCATGTCGTGGAAGTAATATTACTTCCACTTACTGTTGCATACCGGAGAAGAAGAAGACGAAGAAGGGTGTAACAGATCCCGCCGCCAGTCCGAATGATGTGTCACCCCATTTTTGAGTCTGGCTGCAGGTTCGGGCCTACTGAAGAATTGTGTGGGGTGTCTCGAAACAATTTGTGGGGTCTGAGCGGCGCGGAGATAGGGGCCCAATTAAAACGGGCCCATAAATCCGAACAGCGAGCAGAGCGCCTAAAAAGATGAACGGCCTTTGCCGAATAAGCGAATAAACAGATGAGGTTAAATAACTTCCGGAATATCGGGATTATATAACTTTTCTGGCAAAAAGTTTCCTACCCTTAGAGCTAAGACGAAAATTTAGTAGGCAGGAGCCAGCTCGAAACGGAATATGAGCAAAAACAATGACGCCGGAGATTGATCGTCTAGTTTACTTATGAGATTAGCTCGATGTGTCTTTGTGATGGCTAAATTGGCTCCGCTGAAATGTTTCGTAAAAGAGTTATTGTCGCAAAACAAGAAACCCCAGTTGTGTAGAAACATATAACTAGAAATTTCAATTCCATTGTGTTCTTCAAGTTCACATGGAGCTCGAAATGCATGATAGTTGCCTTGAATTTATCTCTTTGGCAGAAAGAAAACTTTTTGATATATGTTCTTTGTTTGTTATTTGTTATCACGGTTCAATTCTTTTTAAGATTTTCATTAAAATTGTTCTATCCATCAGTCACAGAGTGTCGTAAAATCAACTACGCAGTTTGTTATGAAAAAAAAAAACGACAGGCACGTATTCAGGAATCTCTTTCGTAAGCAGAATTTATTTGAAAATAAGTTTTTCTCGCAGAAATGACTGATTTTATTTAGAATAATTTTTAGCTAAAGGCAAATATGTCTATACGCATATATCGACTTGCCTGATTGACATTTATCGATATATCAAACATAAAATTTTGGCAGTGCTTTCATTTTATAAATAAAAAAAGAAAAAATGAACACTTTCGGTATTCTACTAAATTTTATCCAGTAGACCAACCTACAGGATGTTAAAGTTAATATCAAACACTTGAAGTATTACCCCAAATCAAACTACTGAAGATAGAAATATAAAATTTGATAAACACTCAAAAACGAAAAAAAAAACTAATAAAAACGAATTTTATCGTTTTTCAAAATTGTACCTGGGAACCAAGATACCAAAAAAATATGCTTCAAAAATAAAGTGTCCACATCATTGACTCTTGCAAAATAACTATTTGGTGTTCCCCAAATAGACCAGGTTGTATGTACTATTAAATGAAAATAGAAATTAAGTTTATTTTCAGCAAGATGGAGCACATCCACATTTTCGCCAATTGCTCGTCAATCCGTGTCCAATCAATTTGATTGATATAGGGAAGGGCAAACAATAAAATGGGCTTCAATTCTCTTAAAAGATTTTTTTATATAAACACAAATGCATTCATAAATAAAGGGAGAATAGTAAATAATTTTTTATCACTTTTGTATCTAAAACTTTTAAATTATTGAATTAAATGTTGTTTATTTGTTGTTTTTTATTATCAATTTAACTTTTGCCGAAATTATTTTAAAAACCAGATAATAAGAAAGTTACAACAGTGACAAGAGATACAAAAAAACTGTTTTTCTGATGAACATCACTATAAATGTTGCTACAAAACTACCATACTTTCTACTGTTAGATACGAGATATTTCATCCATTAGAATATTGCAACTCCAGATACAAGATATTGTTTGAACTGATTGACACTGGAGGCAATTTTTTGCGAGTTTGAATAGAGAAATAGAATGACGTAATAATCTCAATTCGCCAAAATGTAGATACGAGGTATTGCCAGGATACTGTTGATATGTCCTTACTTAATTTTAATAAATCTGATCTACATATTTAAATCTCGAAAAAATTAATGATATCTAAGAAGGTCGCGATTAAATAGTTTAAGAAAATATGGGGTAGAATTGAGACCTAACTGGAAGAAATTGAAAGTTCTACTTTTGTATAAACTGAAATCCATCTAAACTAAAACACATGCTTGATTCACAAATTAAACCAGTCACGCCATTGCTTCACAAACTCGAAATCATAATTCGTTTATCCAGCTAAATAACGTTATTAATAAATCATGGCTTCCAAAACTCCACGTTATTAATCATACTTGTATTTACTGGCTGTTGTAACTTTTGAATTATGATATGGTCAGATGAGTTATCTGTGCGGTGTCCTTGGCTTGCTCGGATCTGGGCGAGATACCAGGTGCGGAGTAGCTAAACACCTAAAACTCCCATTAAATCCCCATTAAAAATTAACATACGAAATTGCGATTTTTTTTAATAAGAGAAGAGACTCGAAACTTTGGACCCGCTTTTATTAAGATACCGATGACCGAAAGTGGTTTTAGAATAAAAAGTTTAAATTGGATTTTAATATGGAAATATTGCGGAGGTAATTTCAACTAGTAGCCATCCGCCTATCAACTAGTTTAATAATCAGATTTTTATTTAGGAGGACGGAAATAGTATTTTCTAAAAAAAATACTTTTAGATTCGTATAGTAAATATAAGGTTAAAAAACTAGAACCGGAAGAAGTAGAAAAGGTGCATACTTTCCGCATACATTTTCGTGCGCAAAGTTACACTTTATTTATAAGATAAGAAACTTTTTGGAAAATGAGCTAAATGTAAATGGTTTCATTGGTAAAAAGGATCTATCCACTCATACTTCCTTAAATTTATATTTTTTTTTTATTGGTAAGTAAGTTTCTTACAACTTCTGAAGGAATATTTGGATGTATGGCTTCTTCATTGCCATTATCTTTTGGCTTTTCGAGGTAATTGATGGTTAATCGGCGAATTTCTCCTTTTAGAAAGACAGAGCCGTAATCTAGTTTGGTTGCCTAACACGGGGCTTTAAATAAAAATCAGACCAATTTGCAGAGCACTTTGCAGAAACATTTACACCACATTTAATGAATAGCAAGGAAGATGAAATAGAGGCAGATCTAGATGCTCCTTGTCAATTGTCACCGCCAATAAGAAATTTCTCACCAACCGAAGTACGAGGAGTTATAGATCAACTTAACCCTCACAAAGCTCCAGGTTATAACCTAATAGACGCTACAATATTAAACAAACTCCCGCATAAAGCCATGTTACTACTTACAGCAATTTATAATACTATGCTTCGTCTCTATCATTTTCCTTTGCAATGGAAGTACGCGAAGATAATAATGATTGCTAAACCTGGAAAACATCCCACGGAAGTTAGCTCATACAGGCCTATAAGTCTCTTACCCATAATGTCAAAAATATTTGAAAGACTGTCACTCAGAAGACTAGAAGAATCAATTCACCTTGATGAAATAATCACTATTCACCAATTTGGATTCAGGGAAAACCACTCTATAATCCATCAGTGTCACAGGATTGTCAACAAAATCAAAGAAAGCATTGAAGGAAAGAAGATGTGTACTTCAGCATTCCTTGACGTACAACAAGCATTCGACAAAGTGTGTCACCAAGGATTATTATACAAACTAAAAAAGCACTTTCCTGATCAACTGTATCTAATTATAAAATCATATCTCAGTGAACGCTACTTTCAAGTCAAAATCCACGACGAGTTCTCTTTTTACCAGCTTATAAGAGCAGGGGTCCCCCAAGGTAGTGTCCCAGGGCCAATTCTCTACCTAATATACACAGCCGACGTACCACTAACAAATAACACAACAAATGCAACATTTGCCGATGATACAGCAATACTGTCATCAGATTTCTACCAGCAAGATCTACCGAGAAACTACAAAACCACCTTAATCTACTTCAAAACTGGCTAGAAAAATGGAAAATTAAAGTGAATCCAACCAAGTCTGCCCACATAACATTTACAACTCGATTTTTGTCCACCAGTGCATATAAATAACACGGTTATACCGACCAAAACCGAAGTGAAGTACCTTGGTCTTCACTTGGATTAGAAACTAACATGGAGGACACATTTACAAACCAAAAGACGCCAATTGGACCTAAAATCAAAAAATATGAGCTGGTTGATAAACAAAAGATCTTAACTATCCATGGCAAACAAAATAATCATATACAAGGCCATATTGAAACCTATCTGCATATAAGGGATAGAACTATGGGGATACAGTAAACCAAGTAATATAAAAATACTCCAAGAATTCCAATCAAAAATACCCAGGACGTCTCAAATCAGACGCTACACAATGACTTGAACATTCGATATGTAACAGAAATGCCACTGAACATAGTAAGCAGCTAATTAATGAACTCTTCAAACAACCCGTCGAAAGAAGACTAAGAAGATTATGGCCAGAAGATCTCCATAGATAAAAATCCAGAGATCCATCGCTGTATGGAACCTGCCCAAGTCACCTTTCCATATCAGATTTAGTAATTACTCTATATTTGTTATGAGTAGACTGTAAAAAGCAATAAATAAAAAAAAATTTATAAAAGAATTAGATATACAAATGATTAATATTAATAACAAAAATATAGAAAAAATGGTACTTCCTTTTGTTTAAAAGGTTATTCAATAAATAATTTAAAATTTTAATAAAAACGTTTTACTTCACGTCAATAAATTTCAAGGTTTAAGATATCAACGGAATAAATCATTGCTCATAATAATCATTTAATTAAATAATTGCCGGTAGCAAAACTAATTTCAGCTTTTAAATAAATATCATAATATTAATGCGCAATAATTTATGTTTTTCACCGAACCAATAATTTAATCTTAATATTTTAAAATTTAAAATTAAACGATTAATCAATCAATCCATATTTATATACCAGTAAAAATTATTTTTTCTAAACAAAAAAATCAGAATATAAAAACTATTTTAAGTCCAAAAAGTATGTAAATGATTTCTTTACAATTGCAATACAGAAGTTTTGGAGATTGTACGACGTTCTTTATAAAAATAATATTTGAGAAAATTTGTTTTAAAGAGCTTGGTTATTTACAAATCTAGAACTCTATCCTTTTTACGTTTTGCTTAAGTTAAATCTTTAATTTTGCGTTGTTCTAACTAATAAGTACAACCGATTATCTCTTTAACAAATGTAACATCGAGTTTAAAATGAATAATGTTTAACTTGGAATCTATAAAGTTTCTTTTTGAGACGGGTTATAAAATCTAGATTACATATGAATACCGACATAAATTTATATACTTTATCCACCTGATCTCGTGTTCATTATAATTACAGCCACAAATCACTTTAAAGCGACAGAACAACAAGGACCTTCCATAATCCTTGTTGACCGCAACAAACGGTTCCTTGACTTGACACACGAGTTGTTATTATTCAAACAATTTAAGTGTTTTTTTAAGTTCCCGTCCGTGGTTGATGAAAGTTGATATCGGATAGAGCATAGCCCAATGAATTTGATTTTACACTGATAAACCTCATTTTTTAATTCTATTGTAATTACTTATTATTATAAAATAACTCATAAAAGAAAAGCTTTCAAAATTGATTAATAGTAAATTTATTGAAAATAAGCAAAAACACTGTGGAATGACATTATTAATAGAAAGAGAAATATACTGTATTGTATTTAAAAATTGTTACACTCGGTATTGAAAAATATTAAAAAAAAAAAATTGATATACTGGTGGAGAGATTAAGAAAAATTTTACAAGATCAAGAGGTTAACAATTTCTATATAGAACAGTAACAGGTAGAAGAAGATAATGGTGAAGAAATTGCAGGAGCAAAAGATGTGGAGAAGGTTCTAGAACCAATTCAAACAACAGA
Organism: Crepidodera aurea; assembly: GCA_949320105.2. Lineage (NCBI taxonomy): Eukaryota > Metazoa > Arthropoda > Insecta > Coleoptera > Chrysomelidae > Crepidodera > Crepidodera aurea. The sequence goes on from OX439473.1 coordinate 41,745,932, forward strand.
AGAACATAATATACTAAAGATATTAAAAAACTTAATGGAAGAAAATAGAAGTAAAATACAGAATGGAGTAAAATGCAGTATGGAGAAAATGGAGAATAATATAAAACAAGACATAAATCAAATAAATATGGACCTGAAGAAATATTTACAAGATATGCAGGAAAAACAGCTAGTTTTGGAAAACAGAGTATTACAAAATGAAAAATAGAAGAAGATAAGAAGAATAGAGCTAAAGACAATGAATAATACTAAGGATATAAGAGATGAAATGAAACAAGGCAATCAAGTGAATATCGATATTATGGAACAAGAAAATTATAAAATAAAAAGAGAGGTTGCAGAGTTGATGAATGAAGCAAAAGAAAAGGGAATAGAGGAACGAAAAGCATCAAAAAGAGAAATAGAAGTGAAATAAAAATTGGAAATATTAGAACAAAAACAAGTGATTTCTAGATATATCATAGATTTTAAATTTAAAAAGAATAAACAGGTTAAACGATTAAAGAAAAGAAATCGATACAATAAATATGACAGAGCAAGACAAAAAGAAGGTGTGAAATATGCAAATAGTGTAAGTGAGGGAATAAATAGTCTACCGTACACAGAAATGAAAATTGGAAATTACCACATCGAATCAATATATCCCTATGATGAAACAAAAATAAATATGTAATAGACTACAGTAAAGTCTATATTATAGTTAAAATAGTTAATTTAAAGTTAATAGAATAGATAGTTGGTAGACGACAGAGAAGTCAAGAAAGCCATTAGAATTAAAATTCGATTTGTATTTAGAATAAGGTATTTGATTCATATCCTACAGAAGAATAATATAATTATTATTATTATTATTATGTGAACATGAAGGGGGCGAATGTATTGTATTTAAAAATTGTTACACTCGGTATTGAAAAATATTAAAAAAAAATTGACATGATATGTTGTCAAGCACTTTCCAAAAATTCGTAGAATTTTGTCAGAAACCCTCAATAAAACCCTGAGATTAAAACTATTTGGTGCCTTATTATCAAAACAATACATTTTAAAAAACCTCCGAAAAAGAAGAAGGAGAGAAGAAGGAAGCATAATAATTATGGGAGATTTAAATGGGCGAGTGGAAAATCAAAATTTGCGATCAGAAAAGTATATCGAAAAACATGGAAAAGACACTAAAAATAACAGTGGAGATATACTCATAAGAGAAGTATCTAGAAGTAAACAAAATAAAAAACGTAAAAAAAATGGGGAAAATGTTGTGAAAAAAGTAAAATAATGATTGAAACTATAAATATTATGAAAAATGTAAAGAAAAAAGGAAAGAAGTAATAGTCAAAGTTGACTGAGAATTATAAAATAAATGAAAAATTATTTTATCATACATTAAAACCATTAAAACACCTAGAAATAATGCAATACAAAATACAAAAAGAGACGAAGCAAAAATTATAGAAAAAAATGAAAAAATGGAAATACAAACAGAGAGCAACAAAAATTAATAAAATATATACAAAAAGAAAAAGAAGTAATAGAAGGTATAAGCAAATTGAAATAAGGAAAAGCATTTAACTAAATTAATAATTTTTACTGTTACTCTATCCTACGTTTTCAAGGCATTTCACGTTCTCTGGTATTTTTGTTTCCTATTTTTTTTTACTTTGTTTTTGTAAATAAAATCAGTAAAATAAATACGCCACTCTGATTATGTATTAAATATAATTTGAATAAATTGTTAAAAAATATTTTTATTTTGGATAAAAGATAATTTTATCGTAGCACACCTTACAATTAAGAAATAAATCCCTTTTTTTCAGTGTAGTTGATGAAAGTTGACGTCGGCTAGAGCATAGCCCAATGAATCTTATTATACATCCTTTGGAAAGAATAGACGATTTATCACTGTCACGGAATGGTAAATGGCGTACAGTTGAGACGGGATGGGTGAAATATGGTATTCGAAAACTCCTGGGACGGTGCAGCCCCAAGCCAAGGTGCCACGGGGTTGGGGTGGCGCGGCGGCTCAAGCCAGATCCGTATTATGGCTGCCAGGTCAGCATACAGCCTACTGGGATTTGGCCAATGATCGGAAAATCACATCACGAGCTCTATTGGGCGTCGTTATTGTTCTATTATATCATGGCCTTGTCTGTTCGGCTTGGTTTCGTTGTAAGCAGAATTAATTTTGGAGCTGATTGTATTTCTGAAGTTTTTTGCTGAACAATATGTGCCGAGAGGAAAGAAGCATGTTTTAATTTTTTTTTGTCCCGCAGACACAATATAAAAAAATGAATTCTTGCAAGGTTAAATGGTTATTTTCAATTTCACTTCACATCTATTACAAACTAAAGTCTACTTATCTGTGTAAAAACAACTTATTATTATTGTAGGTAAAATAGATTTCGTTTGGCAATGTTAGTAGTTGAAAGTATTTTGTACTCTTTCCTCCATATAATTACTAATTTTTTTTCTGCTATTATTATATCTAACTTAAGGATTGCACTTTATTAACCAGTTTTAGCTCATTAAAAAATCAGAGACAAAATGAAATGGATATGAGATAATATCCCAATTTTAATTCAACAATGCATCGATAAACCTCTAAACTTGAAGTTCTAGATAGCAGTGACTTGTTTTCCTATATTTATACAACTTCATTCTTAGGCATATCTTTATTGTAATCTCTTATAGTCACTTAGGGGAAGAAAGTTTTTTCCTGAACGAGCGTAAATGATTGCAACTTTAATCATCATCATGTAGCGAAATCCCAAACTAATGCCTGGTTAAAGTTGAGAGATGGAGATGCCCCGTGTAAACTGGATATTTGTTGATGTTATCTGACCTGATAGAAATTGATGAACCATCGAACACAGTCGATATCGTCTTCATTACCTTCACCGCATGTTCTCGTTTTACATATCTAGATGCACGATTACTAAACGACTTTTAATGCTTTCACTCATGCTATTTACGAAATATGTACTCCCGACATAATAAAATTTATTCTAGTCAACCGAGTAGGGAGAATATCTCAATCAAGTCTCCTGCACACGCAATTATCGATAGTCTCATAAAGATGTGAATTCTGTACTAGTCGAGGATAAAGGCAAATAAATTTATATCTGGATTATTATTAAATTGTTGATATACGGAATCAGTTTCGAGTTACGGTGTTATGTAGGAGTTCATAAAGGTTATGAAAGTAATCCTTGTTTTATATGGATTTATTATAGTTTTTTTTTATTTAAGAAGTAGATTAATTGAAAAATCATTGCGAAAGTTGCGAGAGTTGAAATCTTTTCGTTCTTTCTTTATTTTTTGGTTACTTTAACCTAATTTGGTTATTTGGACATACTTTAACCTGAAGGCAGCATTTATTAGGTTAGTTAGTTTAATTATTGCTTTTTTGGGTAATTGTTTTAAAATTTCTCCAGTAATTAAGTCAAAAGTTGGAGCTTTTTCGGATTGATATTTTCTTTCATTCCGGTAATCACTTCTTTGGGAGAGGTAAATTATATTTCTTGATCAATCTGTGGATGTTTTTCATCTTGATCTTGATGAGGTTGAAATATTTTTTCTAGATGATTTTCAAATCTTGTTGCTTTTTGCTCATTATTTCTAGCCCATTTACCATCTTCCAATCTGACAGATGGTATTCGCATTATGGGTCTTTTCAATCTCTTAGTGGCTTTCCAGAGTGAATAATCAGTACTGCTGTCGTCTGTCTGGTAAATACTAATCGATTCTTCTTTAATTTGTTGTATTTCTCTTTTGAGTCTTTGGGTAGCATTGTTGAGTATAGTTTTATCTTGTGGAGCTCTAGTTTGCTGCCATTTTCTTCTAATCTTTCTTTTTTTAGAGATTAGTTCCCTTATTTCTCTAGGATAGTTGTTTCCCACCGTCCTTCTATTAATAGCAGGTGTAGTTTCCCAAGCTGCTTGTTGGATATTATCATTAAGCAATTTCATTTCGTAGACTAGTTGTTGTTTATTTCTTAAAGGATGATTTTGAAGCTTTTCCAATCTGGTAATTTGTTAGTCAATGTAGGGTTATTTTCTTTTTTAATAATGTTTTCACTAAATGTTAAGATGATAGGGGAATGATCAGAATCCATGTCCCATCCTTATTCTATTTCTAAAAAGTTGGCCTGATATGTTTTTGGTTATAAAGAAATCAATAAGGTCTGGAATTTTGTTGGGATCGGTTGGCCAACAGGTAGACTTTCCAGTGGATAAAGCTTCACACTTACATTCTTTCATTGCCTCTAAAAGTTCTTTACTTAGTGGTCGTTAATCTAGATCCCCGGTGGGTATTTTTGGTATTAAAGTCACTGCCAATAATAAATTTGTTTCCCTGATTAGATAGGAAATCTATATATTGGTTTTTATTCAAAGAATATCTTGGTGGGCAATAGGTAGCAACTAGAGTAATCTGAGAGTATCTGATGCTCACACTTACTGCAGTAGCCTGGATTTCCCTGGTCTTATATTCTATTTCTTCATGACGTAAGATATTATTATGGCACTTCCACCTCTCGCTGCATTGTCAGGATGGTTAGTATAATAAATTTTGTAATTTCTAAATTTAATATGTGACTGATTAGTAAAATGCGTTTCAGAAATCTAGGATTGCTTGCAATTCTTACTGGAGTTCAATGTAATTCACCCTTTGACAAAAAAACATCTTGTGATACCTTAAATTTGAAAATAAAAATGCCAAAATTAGATGTTGTTACAACATGTAACTCTTCTTTTGAGATGCTGCTCTAAATTTAAAAAACGCTATTAACGTTCTATGCTATAATTACGGTCAATTTAAAAATTTTAAGATTCACTAATAATGAATGGTCTCTCGTTCAGAGCATTTGCAATTATTTAACAGGTTTGAGTAAACTCTCAACAACTTTGGAAGTAGTCCAGTAAACGAAGATATCGACCTGGGCATCAGGTTGCACAAGAATAATTTTCTTTTAATTTGCAGCTATTCATGGTTACATTGAACTGTGAAAATCTCAACTCCTTTAAATTTGTGGAAGGGTGGGAAAATCGCCCCAGAGTTCTGGAAAATCTGGAGAATTTTTGTTCAGACAACAAATAAAGAGCAGTTTATTGCCTACAAAAATGATCCTTATCATTTTTCTAGAAAATGTAATGGTTTTCGATTTAATGGGCCCCAACCGCATCTCGTATTTTTAGCTCCCGACCTGTATCTAGAGAGCACGTTCTAGAGGAATGCCACTCCCAAGCGGACTAAAATTTTTGAATAAATCGGGCAAAAATTAATATTTATTCATGATTCAAAGTTCAGGTGAAAGGAGGAACCTGTAGCTATATTATCATGTTAATTTTTCCTTTTAGTCATTTTTCGGGACTATTGAAAAACGGAGCCAAAGTTTGTTTTTGGTCGAGATTTTAGCCCTTCTATCAATCTGTTTATATTCTTTTTATAAAGAGTAATTTCACTAAATCCTTTTGACCAATGAGGCTTGGGAAGGTCTTGAATACATTCCAAAAGATTCAAGGATTTTTTTCGTATTTTTATAAATAACGTGTTTTTTCAGGGTTGCTTTTTTTTGGATTTTTGGAGTTTTCCAAAATGCTCGGGGCTAATCGGGAATTGATAGATAATCAAGCACCCTATCGGGTTTCAACCCACATCATTGGAAAACTTAGCTTGTCCCCTTGTCTACGGTATTTTTCTGATGACATATTTTGGGACTCCCAAAATTATGAATTTTTCAATCGCCGTTTTCGCACAAAATATTCGCGCAGCCAAAAAAATGATCAGGACCAATTTTGTAGGTAATAGAGTGCTCTTTATTTCCTGTCTGAACAATAATTCTCTGAGAGTCATATTTTGGGAGATATCGGTGAAAAACGGATTTTCCAGAACTCTAGGGCCATTTTCCCACCCTTCCACACATTTCACGGAGTTGAGATTTTCAGAGTTCAATGTACCTGATGCCCAGGTTGATACCTTTTCCGGCCTTCATTTACTGGACTAAAGCAGAAAAAAATGCAACAGTTGTATTGTGTAAAGAGTTAAATGGTGATTATGTTGAATAATTATAAATATGTGATACAGAATCCAAAGTTAGGCTTGAAATTTATCAGTATACAATCATAATACTTTTTTATTATTATCATCAAGAAATACCAGTTTAATTTAAAAATATTTCCATTATTTTATGCCTCGGTAATAGTTATTATATTTTTCAATGGTTCACAAGTTTCTATCAAATGAGATAACGCCAATCTTACCATCTTTTACTTAACAACTAACCGATCAATGATTTAAAAAATAGGATAATCGCTACTATGGTAACAAGCTTTTATCCAATTTAAGAAAAATATACTTGCTTCTACCTTTATTAAATAAAAATCAAGGTAAAGATGGTTCGTAAGATCAATACCGATAACTGATAAGAAGTTTTCAGTTTTAAAGAAAGAAAATGAAAATTTTAGATCTTTTCATTTATTGCACAATAATAGTACATTAAGCAACGCATTTCATATGGCATTCTGTTATGACAAGATTCCAAGTTTAAAAAACGATGAGTTTTTTAAAGGACGAGTGTCATAACGGCCATATGAAATAAGTTGCTTATAATACTTTTTATATTTTGCCATTTTATTAATTTTTTAATAAATTTTTACTTTGCATATTATAGAGAAGTTTGCTTAAAAAAATGAGTTGGTAGCACTGTTGTAGAATTTTTAAAATTTGACAGATTTGAAATTTAATTTCAATTATTAGTTTACACCGACAATTAATAAATTATTGAAAAAACTAATGAATACACCTCCAAAAATTAGAAAACGTGCTGAAGAGGCATATACTAATTTGTTGCCTACTAAATCTAAAGAAGTCTATTTAAGTGAATACACAAAATTCAATAAATGGTGCAATTCTAATGAAATAAAATGTCCTTCTGGTATATTTTCAAGATTTGGCAAATACTAGAAAATCATCTACATTGTGGACTAAATATTCAATGTTGAAGTCGACACTTAATATCAACAAAAATATTGATATATCAAGATTTGGAAAGCTGCAAGCTTTATTAAAAGACATTCTGAGGGAGATCAACCAAAGAAATACCAAATTTTAAAGATGCATCAAGTATTTACCTTTTGAATTATTTACTGTTCAATTTGTTATTTCGAAGGGATATCAAAATATATAATGATAATATATAATGAATAGATGATATTCACAAATTTTGTTCTTTTAAAAGCAAATAGAAATAATTAAATTTATTTCGATCATATGTTATTACTGTTATTAGATACAAATGACAAGACAAATGTCAATTCATGTCATTTGTTGATTCATATTACCAACCGTATAACACAAAAAGTTGCGTACTCTAATGAAACATTAGAGTTCTCAAATCCGTATCATAATTTAAAATATTATAGATGAAAAATATAAAAATAAATTTATAGAACGCCTTAAGAAAGAAATTTAAAAAAAAACAGTTTCAACTACGAGTTTTGTTTTGTCATTTAACCTTGTACTAATACAGAAACCTGTAAATTAAATTTCAGGAGCAGACTAATTATAAAGAAAACTTGATGCAACTCTGGGGAGTCTCTACGAAATTGTTGGATTCCATTGCTCAGTAGAAACCCGCTGTTATAACAAGAAATTATGATTTATTACGTCTTCTGGACTCACCCTGAGCATCTCTGGTTTACATACTCCCACTTGAGGAGTTTGAATATCTCACGCCCAATGCGACTTTTCTTTCGATGCACTCAGCTTTTTACATATGTCTCTTTAATTTCTAGCCGGCATTCACTTATGTTGATGAATGGTTATAACTTATGGTCGGCATTTGAATGCATGTTTGGGCTCATTAATGGATGTATCTCGATGATGCTTTCTAAACCACATTCGTCTTTGTATCCCTATATCCGATTTCAGTCCATCATGGAAGCTCAACTGACCATAAATCATAGTGATTTATGAAATCAGTGCGACCTCTTTAACAATTCTTACTTTGAATTTGCGTTTATTTCTTTGATCTTTGCTGTCGACGCGGATATCAGTCTCTTTTATTAAATACTTTCTAGATTCTTGGACATTATTTATGATTACCTTATAGATATGTTACAGTTGCTTTCGCAGAACGAAATAACGTATACAAATTGACAGTTCTATGAAATGATTGCAATCGATATGAGCCGCTGAAAAATTCAGAGTAGGAGTAGTAAGTGAGTTATTGTCTTTGAAATAAAATGTGTATAAGTGAATGCAACGAATGTTATGCTTTTTTGGTATATTCTTAGACAATACAAATGATATTAAAAATATAACAATGGAAAACTAATACATTCTAAATCAATTCTTATTTGCGGAAAAGGTTTACGTAATAATTTAATGAAATCAAATGTTTTTTTTTCGTTGAACTATTTACAGATTTTTACAACAAATAAATCAAATCTGATACACATTTTGAATTGTTTCTGATTGATTGTTTAAAAGATTTTTTGAAAAGTTTTTATTTTCTTATGGTTTATTTTTAAAACTATTTTCCCATATAAACATCTTTTATATTAGCAAATTTTTTAGTTCTGTCTACACCATAGACACACTGAGATTATTGGCTTTGTATACTCATGATCTTCATATAGTTGTAGCTAGTTCTATGTTCAAATAGTTGTCCATTCTTTAGTGGCTTCTGTCAGTCAGAAAAAACCTCAAAAAAAGAAAATATTTTCTAACGTAACGAAACTTTTTACCCCCCCGTTTTCGAGTATGCTGAATACGATGGCGGTGGTTTAAACTCTTTCTGAGTTGACCATCACCCCCAAAAGGCCAAAAACGACCGCCAAAAGGGGTGAAACGCGAACACACCGCCTTATACTGAAAAAAACTGCGTCACCTCCCGTTTTCGAGCATGCTGAACAAAACGGCGGTGCTTTTGAATTTCTCCGTTCCAGAATCCCCATCATGTTCAGCATACTCGAAAACGGGAGGTGACGCAGTTTTTTCTCAGTATATAAGGTATATTCATGTTTTACCGCTTTCGGGGTGGTTATTGGCCGTTCAAGAGGTGGGGTTGACTCGGAGAAATTCAACAGCACCTCTGTCTTGTCCAGCAGACTCGAAAACGGGAGGTGACGCAGTTTTTTTCGGTATAAGGCGGTGTGTTCGCGTTTCACCCCTTTTGGGGGTTGTTTTTGGCCGATTGGGGGTGATGGTCATCTCAGAAAGAGTTTATACCACCACCATCGTGTTCAGTATCCTCGAAAACGGGGGGTGACGCAGTTTTTCTCGGTATAAGGCGGTGTGTTCGCGTTTCACCGTTTGGCCGTTTGGGGATGATTGTCAACTCAAAAACAGTTTAAACCACTGCCATCATGTTCAGCATTCTCGAAAACGGGGGGATAAGTTTCGTTACGTTAGAAAATATTTTCATATTTTTCCAACTTACAGAAGCCACTATTATTAAGAATATTTCTGAACAATAATGCAGTATTGAATAGTCACTATTTAAGCTATGGAAGACAAAGTAAAACAGAAATAAACCTAAGAAGATCAGGCGGAAGTAGCAATGAAGATCAAGGAAAGAAAATATTAATACTGAAATAATAAAGTATTTAGATAAATAAGGAAATAAAAACGAGGTTATAAAAAATAAAAAGATTGAAAACACGAAAGAATCTGGAAGTCTAATTTATTTTTAATCAAGTTAGTGGGGTGCTTTGGATGCAAGAGAGACAATAACAGCACAAGAAGAAAGATGGAACTGGAAGAAAATGAGAGGATAGTTCAAGAAAACACGATAATGAGGAGACAAAAAAAAGAGCGAAACAAAAATACATGCTCTGAATTCGAACTTATTTAAAATTGTGTTTTTATTAATGATTCTTGAGTATTTTTAGTTTTTATTATTCAATTGGTTCTTTCAGACAAATTTTTTTTTTTTGAATTTTCTTTTATTTTTAAGTGAAAAAAAAGATTTTGTAATCAATTTTAGAATTGGGTTTAATATTTTAAACCTTCCCAGTAATTTACGAATATTTTTGACATTTTTTTACCTATTACACAAGAATTGTTTTTTTAATGAAAATCGTGTCTTTAAAAAAAGTTTTCTATAAAAGAATTCCATTGGGGTAATATAGATCTGGCTTGTAATTAAGTATTTTGATATTAATTACTTTTCTTACGTAAATATATATAATTATTCCACGTTTTTTAGTGTATTTGTCATTTGAATTTTACATTTCCACACTTTTGAACTATTTTTTTTAGTGTTAGAAATTAAAAATTGTCTTCTGAACATTTAACTATAAACCATATTTACAAAACCAGTTTTCCTGCTTACCCAAAAATTAATTGCATAAAAGTTCATTTTGATTGTGTTTTTTGTTTATTTCAGAAATTTCCTTAGACAGATCATCTGCAAAACTAATAATTCTTTTAAACATTCTATTTTATTTATATTGTTTTTTATAGTATTGTTTTATTTTGTTATAAAGAATTTTACTGTACTGCATTATTATTTAATGAAACGCTGTGGTAAAATAGTTTGAAAATCAGCTTAAATATTTTTTTACAGCGATAAATTAACTCCAATGTTAAAACTTCATATACTTGGAAATGCTTTTGTCACTTTGACATCGATAAAAAAGGTGCATCCTTTTTTATCGCGATAAAAACGGTACATCCTTTTTTATCGCGATAAAAACTTCTCTTCCTCAATATCTAGTAAGCGGACGTCACTTTATTTGTCAACTTTAGTTATAATTTTATAGCAATTAAGTGTAAGAGTTGGCAAAACTGCAAAAAAAATCAATCTGTCAAATTTTTGAATTTTAATACAAAATTAATATACGACAAATTCAGAAACCCAAGAAGAAAATATTAAAATAAGTACACAATCTGTAATAATTGTGTTTTTAATAAATGTTCTTTTAATTAATTGTTCTGTTAATTATTAATTGTTCAATAAAAATAAAGTTTTTGTTTTTTATTCTTATGTATTCTGTCATTAATTTATCTTATCAAAAAACACGCGAACTTTTCTTTTATGGATAAATTTCTTTTTATCTCAACATTTTTCCATCACTAATTTTACGTGAAAAACTGACATCATAAAATCGCGGGATAAAAAAAGTTGTTTTACTATTCATAATAAAATAATATCTAAGAATTTTAATTCTTAATCCCATGTATAAAAAAAAATAAAAATGTTTTTCTAAAATACGATTTCTCTCCAAACTCTTCTTTCGTATCATAAATCAAGTCTCCCGAAGAATTACACATTTTGTTATATGATAACCTTACTAATTTCGGAGAAGATGGTGGAAGGCTTAAGTTACCGACATGTTTAGAACCGGGGGACTTAGGTAAACTAGCCAAAGTATGCACAACACGTAAATACTGCTCCAGTAAACTACCATTTGCCTTTCATTATGGCCTACCCCATTCCAATATTAAATCTTTGTTTTAATTACTCTATTAATTACAATCACAGTTTATCTTCTTGTGAGAGTGTTGCCTGCGTATGAATTAGTTTTCAGGAGCAAACTAATTATAAGGAGGCTTGATGTACTGCCGGGGAACCTCCTCGAAATTGTCGGATTGTTCGCGAGCCGTCAGGAAGAGGGGAAGACGGTGTTATGTACTTACAGGCTAGAAAATGTGTATTTTATTGTCGTATTTTTCTAAATAAAGATAAAAATGAATTATAATTTTAATACAGTGGGCGCACAGCTTTAATTCATTACCCTCGAAGCCTACAAAATGTCTTAGAAAAGTTTAAGAAAAAAAATGGGTAAAAGTTGTGTGGTATTATATTTTCGATGATGATGGTACTTAAAAACATTTAAAAAAAACGTTAATCAATAAATAATTAGGTTTTAACCTGATTTTTCCATACTTTTTTGTAAATAGCTAACTTTTTACATCTTTTCCGATTTTCTGTAGGGTTAAAACCTATAAAACAAGAAATCTGGATGATCAAATATATAAAGAATTTTTTTTTATTTTTTAAAACTAATTATTAACCAAATGGCGGCAAAGACGCAGCAAATTGTTGCAAAATATTCAGGAATTTTTACTCAAAAATTATTACGTTTAACAAAAAATTGAAAAATATAAAAGGTACTTAGAATCACTAATACAACATTTTTTGAGATAAATTTTGATTAACAATTTTTTTTCTTAAACTTTTCTATTAGGTCCATTTTGTTTGTGCGTTAATGGATTAATTTTAAAATTGTTAAGATTAAAGTTTTAATAAAAACATTTATTTTTCTTGATATATAACTTTTAAAATGATTTTACTCGTAAATTTCTCGTTAAAGGTTTGATTTTTTTATTATTTTACACAATATTTCACGCTTTAACAATCCCACGATAAAAATAACGTTTTGACATAATACATAAATACTACTAATAGTCCCATATTATAACGAATTATTTCCGTTCACAAAATGAGTCAGAGGTGTGTTGAGATTTAAATGTGAATTTTAACTATTGACGAGAAAATACGTATAATTACTTCCATTTGTTCTTAAATGTTGAAAATATTAACGAAAATTACATAATGGTTTGTCCTTGTAAAAAAATAAATTCTTTTATTTTAAACGTTTTAATTAAACGGTCAAATTCCATTCGAGTCAATAGAATATTAAAAGAGAGTTGATTATAGTTTATTGACTTTTATTAATTGAAACTTAAAGTGGAATTTATCGAAAACGCTTCCGAATATCACAAATTCAAAAGGAAGTTTCATCAAGATTTTTTTTTTATTTTACCTGAAATAGAATCTCAATAGGACATTTCATCAATTAGGAATTTGAAAAACCACTCTAATTTATTGCTAGTACATAATTATTGCTAGTACATAATTAGTTTTCATATATAAACCTATTAGGTAATAAATTTTCCTTAAATGAAACATTAAACTGCAGAATGACGAAAATAATTTTTGAGGCTATTGGGCATGTAATATTAAATTTGATTAATACATCTTTACCCCTTCACACTTTTTTTTTCGTAAATTTTGATAAACTTAATTTTTCGTCACAATTTCCCGATTATCCCGATTTTCATGTTCGAACGATTTTTATTGTCGAATTTTAAAAAAGTATTTTGTTGAACTACTGTATTTTTCAAATTCATTTCATTTTTTATAGGAAAAAAATATTTTGGCGTCGATTAATTAATAAATAACACTAATTTCCCGACGTTTTTCATAATTTTTTTTCTGCTAAACGATTTTTAATTTAAAATTATCCTTGAGAAAATATGAAATTCTTGAAAAATCTTCTATTTGTATTATGGGAGATCAGTTCACAATTTTCGTAAGACAAAAAAAATAAATGTTGGGTTAACTCAGCTTTCTATATCTTATTAACATTTTCTCGACTTATTACACATTTTTTCATCAAGTGTCCTACTAATTAACATTAATGTAAAAAACAAAAAATATTTGAACTTAAAAAATGAAAAGTTACTTATTAATTAAATGAGTTTTGAAAGAGATACTTTTAAAACTTGTGCTTTGTAGGTACCTCTAATTATTTTTACTCATACGATTAGGAAAATAAAAATGTCATAAAAGTTGCTTTACTATTTTTAAAAAGTATTTTAATTCAATTATATTTACACGTGCTTGATTTGTAATAAATAATTGCTTTTTTGACACTCCTCAGTGACCTATAATGAAATCTACCTTAAGGTATGGTGCTTAAAAAAATCTTTCAAAATAATCTTTCTCTTCTGGCGAAACTCTAAATAACTTTCGAGCAGACACGAACAAGGCTCAGTCGCTTATACAAAGATTAGACCAAAGAGTATTAATACTAAGAAGAATACATTACGGCAGAATGGGTATGAGTTAATGCAAAACTATTCTAGTTACCAGTAATTTATAAATGACAATGCCGCAGACTGCCCTATTGTATGTACACACAGCCGTGCGATACTTGTTCTAGGATCTCTCTCGTGTAGAAGGTGAAGTTGTTATAAACAATAAAAATCTCCCCGCGCATAAATCGCGAAGCCGAGGTGGGTGTGAAGTTGGTAAACCGCGCTCTTATGCAAAGTCTCTTTCAATCTTTATGGACATCCATATAGTTTTCTGCTTTTGCTGCAAATTGTGTGCAAAATCGCACCTACTAGAATACCCAATTATAATATCGAATTCGAAGAGGCTACTGCACCAATGTTTGATTAAAATTACATGTAAACTTGCTTTCAGCTTGTTTTACATTCCATTGTTTGCAACAGAGAACAAAGGAATTTCGTGCCGCATTTCTTTGGGTGTTGTTGTAAGTCTCAATTTTTAACCGCCTTTCCGATTATTTACTGCAACCAACATGTATAATGCATTTGCTCTACATCTTCATTAGAAATAGCCTTTTGTACATTTGTAACTACAAATATTTTAAAGATGTAAATTTAAAGTAAAAAAAAAACAGTTATTCATATCTTGGCAGCAAAATATCTTTTTAAACGCGCGACAACTTTAAGTGTGACACATTAACCAACATTTATAAATATTAATCATATAAAATAAGGTATAATTAATTAAATGTGGTTAAATTATTGTATTTCAAACAATGTTCATACCAATTACTATTCTGATATTGTTTGAATGGTTATTATTTCCGAGATCTTTTAAGTGATGTGGAAGATTGTATTTAACTTTATCTTATTCAGCCAGAAAGAATATATATCACCGTTAATTGTGTTTGATAGTTAGCGCAAGTATAGTGAGGTTGAGGTGTGTTGTACTCATGAGACCAATACCTAAACGCGAAGAGTTTAATACCTAAACGCGAAGAGTTTGTCATTGGTCCACTTATTTTGCTACAATATTTTTAAGCCACGATTTAAAGCCAGACAGAACTTTAACACCTGTCCTGTAACAGTTTCTGTTACTTCTCGGGCTATATCAATTACCAATATGCGAAGGTATCCAGATGAAAACAATTTCTTTATTTTGTAGGGTTCACTGTAAATCGTAATTTTTAAATACATCTATTTTATATCAAGTAGTGATGGTAATTTCATTTTTAGACATTTGTGTTTTAAATATTGTAGAATAGCAAATAGTTCTCCAATAAAAACACCCTACAATGTAGCTTCTACAGCCTTTGATGATCTTGAAGTATCTGAATAGATTTACAGTTTTCCAACATATCTGCTTATAAATTCGGCAAATTGCTGTGACCAACAAATTCTTTTAATTAACACCAAATAAAATGATATATTGGTATAAGATCAGGCGAACGATCGGGCCAATTTATAGGCCCATTCTCTCCAATTAACTTAAAATATTCTACCATCATGACACTTATAAAGGTAACTAGGAACAATTGTCAAATGTCAAATTTATTTTACCCAATTTTCAATAAGAGAAAATTTAGAATTGACTTTAAATATGACAATTAAATATTTACTGTTATTGACTATTTATATTTTAGTTAGTTGTGCTTGAGTTTTTGAAAAACAGGTAGTTTTTTATTGAAAGAAAAATGTAAGTTTAAATCCATTTTAATTTTTGTATTTTATATTAACCCAGTTTGTATCTTCACAAACGTCACAACTAATGATGTCGATATATTTAAGTTAAATTAATCCTTAATATCCTTAATAATAGCCCTAAAACAGTACCTTGGGACATATCGGAAGTATACAGCGCCAGCGGCATAAAGTAGAATAATTTTTCACTTGTTTTCAGTTTTCCGCCTATGCTAAAATTAACAATGTTAAATGCCTTGGTAAGGTTTAAAAATACACACATAATTTGCGTTCATTAATGATATTATGAAGTAAGAAAGAACATGTTTTTCTTTCATGGTGCCGCATTAATTTTAAAGTTATATTTTCATGCGTCTTTTGTCCTAAATCTGCACTGCGTTTTCTGATATGGTGTCTCATTCTTCCAAAAATTCTGTCCTAAAATATTTAAAGAAGTTCTATAGTGGTCCATAACGTTCCACATTTTAACTTATTTGATTCCAGATTAAAAGCCCAATCCTTCAAAAGTTTTTCATCTGATGTGAATTATTTCAGGTTTAAAAAAAACATATTTTCTAGTAATATTAATCCTCTCTCATGGACACATATAAACTCAATTTCCATCAGTAAAAGCGTCAAATAGGGTGAGAAATAAACTTGTTTAAATTCTTTATGGCCCGCAAACCATAAAAATAATTATAACTAAAGTCTCAGTTCTCTCGATTGCGTAAGCGAATTTGTCGAATACGGCAATTTCTAATCTCAAGAGACAAATATCCTCCGCCCAAGATTCGATAACGGAGAGAAGCCAATAATTCTTTGGACGCCCCTTTACAGACATTTTATTTTTACATTTTCCAGATAAAGAAACTATAAATCACTAATAACTAAGAGAATGTGATGTAAAGATAAATCTACGCGAGTATATCCTCTTTGGACATTTTTAGATTTATTGTTTTCATTCTTTGTTCTATCTAGAAACTGTGATCGTGGATATCAGGTTTATTATTAAAATGAGGATTTTAAAGTTTCACAGAAGGGGGCTTGTTTGTTTATCTACTTGCTCGGCAGCGTTGTGGATGCATGCTCAACCTAACCAAAAAATTGTTTCTTCAGTGTGGCCTGACTATAAATAGTATACCCGACACTTTCGTGATATAACACACAATAAAATATTTTCTATTATTTATTTTCTTGTAAATTTAAAAAGTTTTACAACCATTTAAAATTATTCTCAACAAACATATTCTTTCTTACTTCATAATATCATTAATGATTGCAAATTATGTGTGTATTTTTAAACCTTACCAAGGCATTTAATATTGTTAATTTTAGCATAGGCGGAAAACTGAAAACAAGGGAAAAATTATTCTACATTAAGCCGCTGGCGCTGTATACTTCCGATATGTCCCAAGACGCATGAAAATATAATTTTAAAATTGATGCAGCACCATCTGTTCAAAATAAAATTTGAGTTTCGATACATCAAGGTATTAAAAAAATCGTTGAAGCCAAACGGGTGGAGATATAAACTCGAAAAGACTTTCAGGTAATAAATGAGGTGTTCTTTCATTAAAAAAAAATCGAGAGCAACCTAACCCAAAAATTATGAAAGCTCATTGGGGTCAAAATCCATAATTTTCTAAAAACAATCTTCGTAAAATTGTTTAGTAAAAAAAATCTACGATAATCTTCTGATGTAGCTCAAACAAGCGAATTTTTAAGTATCGAAAATTGCATATAGGGGCGGCAAAAATTTAAGAGATTTGGAAAACATTCCTCGTAAAAGTGCAAGAATGATAAGAATAAGGTGGTAAAAATGATTTCGAAGGCGTTTATAGACAACTTTTCGAAGAGCAATACTAGGACTGCTTAGATCTGATTCAGGGCTTTCCAAAAGGCGTTTTCTACAACGTTCACATCTGGGACGTTGGTTTCCAGCTAACAGGCATAAGTGTGTTAGGTTCGTATGTCCTAGTACTAAACGCATTCGGCATAATACAACTTGTTCTTTTCTTGACAGTTTTTTTGGATACAACCATTTTTTTATAGAAGGTTTCGTTGTTTTTAGTTGACGGACGCTGGCTTCCCAGAGATTTTGCCATTTATTGAGAGTGGCTTTTTAATGGAAAGTTTCTTGTCCCTTATTGAGATGGGAATGCCTCTATCTATCAGGTCCTTCTCAGATGCTTCTTTGGCAGCACAGTCAGCTAGTTCTTTACCTCTAGTGTCCAGGGGTCCAGATCATGGTGACATGTTTGCCCATATTTTCCATATTTGTAACTAGTTCTATTATTCTTGAAGCCCATTCATTAGAAGTGAATTCGTTTTTTAGAGACAGTAGAACACTAAGTGAATCGGTACATATTAAGCTTTTTTCTTTTCCCCCGGACACAAAGAATAATAGAGCTTGCCGGACAGCATAGAATTCAGCAGTATATATACTACAATCAGGTGGCATGGCCCATGAGAAAGCTAGCTTGTTAGATACGATTGCAGCACCTATCCCTCTTGATGATTTTGATCCATCAGTATATATTATTAGATGTTATAGTTGCTCAAAAAATAATAATTGGTAAGTAGTAGCTGAAGTATTTTCCTTTGCCCAAGAGCTAATTTTTTTTTTCCAAGGACAAATATTTAATATAACATTTGAATCTTGTTCCATCTGATATTTGTTTGCTGTTTCAAGAAATCGAATGTTAGCTGGTCTTGTTCTAGTGGGGAGAATAGCATAATCATTTTCTATGTTAATAAATTTACTATTATTTATATTTTGTGGCAAAAATTGTACCTTAGCAGCATAGGTGATTACTTCCATGTCGCGTGTTAGACTTAGTGGCATAATGGAAGATTCTGCTTCAATTGGGCTCAACAACTTCGGACTTTGTGGATAAACCCAATTGTAGTAGCCTTGGACAGATGAAAATAGCGCATTCATATAAAATCTAACCGTATTATACTATACAGAAGTAGTTATGTAATAATTATACTTCATGGGATATGTTATTATTTCTAACAAATTATAATTATTTTCGGAGCTTACCTTGCGGTTTTTGGTGGAAGACAAAATGGACAGCCGTCTATTAATAATCTCGATTTAGAAAAAATGATTAATTTAGAGTTTTTTTTAGAGATTTTTAAGATAATAAACAGGCTCGCTTACCTAGTACACCGCCTCCTGAAACCAAGAAAAAAAATTAAAAAACAAAAAATTTTGAAAATTTAACGGTTCAATTTTACCGTTTTTTTAATAAAAATAAAAAAAATTAATAAACTAAAATTTAGATCTAATTGCGAACGTAGTTTATAATTTTAAATTAAATTAAGAGGGAGATTAAACTTCGATAATTATTCGTGTTCCTTTCAATGTGTTTGTATTCAATAAATTTTCTTGATAGGAATCTGGTACATACTGTACGTTATAATCTATCGAACGTAATTGCAGAGTTGAAATTTTGTTGCATAATTGCAGATTTTTCTAAAAATATTGTGTGTGCTTATGTGCAACTGATCTTTAATGATATTATAAAACATCAAACCCATAGAATCGCTGTCGGTTCACAATTTTTATTATAGGTACATAAGGATGTACACTTCAGAGTCAATTACGTGCTTTTAGCAAAACCGCTTATTATCTCAAAAACCAAGTATATGGAAAATTAAGATATTAATGTACAAAATATATACTGCGGAAAAGTAAATCCAGTTTTCGAATTAAATTTTAATAACTTCATTTTATTCCCAACACCAACACACCGTGCAAATTCTTAATAACCGTGAAATGTTTTCAAGCAACACTTAACAAAAGTTTTACTCTTTCTTGTAATCGGCGATGAAATCGGTAAGCAATTTATTAATAATAACCGACATCAGTAAATTCATCTTCTGCTTCTTTTTCTTTCGTATGTGGCACAGGTACAGGTAAGCTAGGTATCTTTTTCCAATTATGCCTCCTCTCACGTATAACCATCATTCTCCCAATCTTTACTGGAGTTTTCTTGTTGCTCCTTTTCTTCACCATGATGTTGTTTAATCCCAACGTACTAGATTGTCAATAAAGTGTACTAGATAATTTATTTGTCATAAAACAAACCTACCTGTTTCGAAGTAGGTATATTACAAATTCACAAAGTAGAAAAGGTGTTTTCTATCTGAACTAACAAAAACCACATGTAACGAGTAAGAAGATAGAATAAGTAATAATCCCCCAGTTACAATACAAAAGGAGTACAGACTTCGTCCATTAGTAGCCATTACTCAGCCATTACTAGCCATTAGTAGCCATTACTCGGCCATTAGTAGCCATTACTAGCCATTAGTAGCCATTAGTGAGCCGTTACCGGCCATTACTAGCCAATAGTGAGGAGCCATTACTAGCCATTAGTGTACAAAAATTTAACTCGCGGTTTACCCCTCGGTAAAATGATTGAAATGTACAAGTACAGAGGCACAAATTATTATTGATCTATGATTTGTTTTATACGTAATCAACTCAGACTCTGTTCTATAAGCGCACGCCCACGATTCAAAATTAAATTATTTGCTCACATCTCACGTCATCTACGTCTCTTATTTTTTAATAATATACAACTTCGCGGACTATAAAAAGTACTAGATTTGACTGGAAACGTACTAGTGTTCTATATTTTAACAAAAGTACTAGATCAAATGACACTGATGCTGTCTGTCTTTATTATTAGTATACCACGAAAGAGAAAGAGAGAAATCTTTATCTTGACAGTTATCTATACCGAATGTTTCATGGTTAGAAGGCTTATTTTAATGATCATTGAACTCTCTCATCTATCGATTTACAGTCTAATTGTTTTAATTATTTGTATTACAGATGGTACGAACAAAATCAAACTTCTTAGATCTAGCAGGAAAAATAAATAAAAAAAACTCCATAGCTCCTACCACTACTAATCAAATTCAAGCATCAGGTATCTAAAAGTCGCCCTAAAAACTATTTTATTTATAAAACTGGTCAAATGTATTACTTGTAGCTTTTGTAGTTAGAAAACTTACCAGTAAAACCAAACAACCTAAAGGAACCAGTTAAAGCAATAAAACATTCAATTAGTACAAATAATGTTAATATTGTATAACAATAAACGTATCAAAGTTTGTAATGTAAAGTACAAATATTCCCCAGTACAGTGAGATTATTTTCCAACTCAAATAGGAGGTATAATTCACAACCACTTTGTCTGAGTTTACAAAAGATTCAAAGGTACCAGGAGTCCTCCAAATTTTATCGATTAAATTTTTGGTTTTCACGAAAACGGCTTTATTTGGAAAAAAATATTGAGCTGTTATAGTTTTAAATACAGGGCCACCAAGGCATACGTGATTGAGTTTGGCTTAATTCGGATATAGAGTTTGACATTTGTCAGTTTTAAAGAGGTTTATGGATTTTTAAGTATTTGGGTATTCAAAAACTGATGTTGTGTGTGTGAATAAACGAATAAAAATAAAAATAAATTTTGAAATTTGGGTATTAACATAGATTTGCAATACATTTTAGTATAATAATAATTGATAATGCTAAATAAAATTTGTAAAATGTTCATATTTGACATTTCAAAAAAGGTAAACACGATTACGAAGAAGCGGTTTTATCAAAGGTAATACCACGAGTCCTCCAAATTTTATCGATTAAATTTCTGGTTTTCACGAAAACGGCTTTATTTGGGAAACCCACGAAAACAAACTGATTGATAAAATCACGAGTCCGCAGGACGAATTTATCTCAAATTTGCGTTTGAGTGTGGAAACCTAAAATTTAATCTATAAAATTTGAGAGGACGTGTGGTATTTGGAAGGCTTATTTTTTGAATCATTTTGTATTAAAAACAGAGAATATTCATTTATGCAAAAGACACTTTACACACAAATGTTCATTATTTTCTTTATCAAATTAAATTGAAACATCAAAAAATATTGAGCTCTTATAGTTTTAAATACAGGGCTACCAAGGCATACGTGATTGCGTTTGGCTTAATTCGGATGTAGAGTTTGACATTTGTCAGTTTTAAAGAGATTTATGGATTTTTAAGTATTTGGGTATTCAAAAACTGATGTTGTGTGTGTGAATAAACGAATAAACAGGTTAGTTTATAAATAAATTTTGAAATTTGTATATTAACATAGATTTGCAATACATTTTAGTATAATAATAATTGATATTGCTAAATAAAAGTTGTTAAATGTTTATATTTGACATTTCAAAAAAGGTAAACACAGTTTAATCAAAAAACAATTACCAAGAAGCGGTTTTATCAGTATAAAACACAATGATTGGTTAGGATCCTGAGCTCTTATTGGATAAAACCACAAAATCTGACTGTTTTGACAGATGAAGAAAACAATCTGTATAAAACTCAATGATTGTATTGAGTGAGCTCTTATTGGCTGAAACCACAAAATCTGACTATTTTGACAGATGAAAAAAATAATTGATATAATATAGTATGCAGTATATTCTTTTAAATTTAAGTTTGGTGTAGGTAAAATAGATTATTTCTTGTTAAGGATTTACAAAATTTACCAGTAATGTTAAATCAAAAAAAAATAGTTGTTACCACAAATAATTCAAGAGTATTGTTAGTTTTTCATAATTATATATCGACAGTCGTGTCAAAGTTTGTGAGGATGTACTTCATTATTCAATTTATTTAGTTTTATTTCCAGTATTGTTTTCATGATATATTTTTAAAAAAAGTTACCTATTCTTTCAGTATAATCGCTAGCGTGGTCAAAAAAACCACGTGTAGGATTATTAATCTAGTCGATCGACATACATACCGTCGTATATATGATGAATATACGAGATGGTAAAAAAGTATGGCGATTATAAGAAGTGCAGATCAAAAGAGACCTCCCAAGTTGTGGGTATCATTCGACCTACCAGATATTCCACGTTGTAGCGTCGGCCATTGATAATAATACCGTCTGCCAAACGATTTCATACTCGATTAAAAATGAAGAGTCAAATTTTTGATAACAGCACTTGTAAACTGTCTATGGTCATTAAGAATTTACACGCCATTTTGGTATGGCGGAAAAAATTGAGTTATTAAATTTTAAATTAAAGTTTCTAGTCAACGCGAAATCAAAAATTGTTCTGGAAGGTTCCATAACACTGTGACAATTTTAATATTATATTCTCTGATTTGTTTTGTTCTTGGTCTGTAGTAATTAATTACATAAACATTTTTTTCATATATTTAAAAGAAAATTAGATTTTATGAAAAAATCAATGATTAAAAAAAAATGGAAACAGTAAAACTGCTACTGCTAGTTTTATCAAAGATTTGCTAATAATTTTAAGGCTTTCAATTGAATAAAAGTTGTCCCAAACTGGTATGATGTTTTTGATAACTGTTTTATTAACATAATAACACATTTTTATTTGTTTTATCTAGAGATCTTCGCAAGAATTGAGAAAGGTCTTTAGTGGTGTAAAAGTTGATGATTAAAAGACCTGAAAATCGCTAAAAAATAGTAAAAGTAAACATCTGCGATATTACAAATAAGTACGGGTCCAAAAAAAATCTCTCCACATATATCTCTAACAGAAAATGCTAATACTGTTAACAATCTATACAAATATGTCTAGAATTAGGCAATTTTTTGCAGCCCTAGATCCAGTACTTTGAAATCCACTCGATATAAAGAAAAATATGCGTCTGGTCAACTATTAATTTTCAATTTTTTATTATTAAACTAAATGTTTTCACCAGTTTCATAAAAAAAAATATTTTTGCGAGAGATTTTTTTTTATAACTTAAATTAATAGGTGATGATTGGATAAGTAAAGTCTACTCACTAGTGTACCTTAGGTCCTGATAATTTTTTTTACACCTTACTTAACGTGTATTCACTACTGCGCACTATGCTCTGCTCTTTTCTGTCACTTTCACTTACTAACTAACTAACTCAAAGGGCTTCTTCCTCTTGAGTCTTCTTACTAGATCACTGTTGTCCAGGAGCTGGATGGCTTCGACATTCACGTGTTGGTGGAGTCGATGTTCGTGACTTCTTGCAAATTTGTAAATTGTCTGGTTAACAGTATCCATCTCCAAGTAACGGTGGAGTTCACTATTTCTGCAGTACCAGGAAGTGTTGACTATGCTCCTTAATGCTTTATTCTGGAATCTCTGTATTATGAGTAAATTACTCTGACTGGCACAGCCCCAAAGCTGGATCCCATATGTCCATAACTGGTTTCAGAATTTGTTTGTATAACAATATTTTGTTATATAATGACAGGGTAGAATTTCTTCCAAGCAGCCAATACATTTTTCTGAATTTTATGTTGAGTTCTTCACGTTTCTTTTTGACATGGACCTTCCAGCTTAGTCTCGCATCTAAAGTAATACTTAGATACTTTGCTGAATTAGCATAAAGGATCTAGGTATTATTTATTCTGACTTGTATATACTCATTGTTTTTGTTAGTATAATTAATATATACCGATTTATTTTCATTTAATTTGATTCGCCAATGATTGGTCCAATTATTAATCTAATGATGATGATGTTTGTAGTTTTCTTCCAGCCTCTTCGTGGCTTTTCCCTACTGCCATGATAGCGGTGTCATCTGCAAAGGTTGCAATTGTATTTTGATCTAATTCAGGAAACTAGTGTATAATAGGTATAGAACTGCCTCTTATACACTTCCTTGTGGTACTCCTGTCTAATTTTTGCAGGGTATAAAAATTAAAATCGAAAAAAACGGTTTTTATCGTTTTTCTGGATAATTTTGAGGTTATGTTCAAAAATAATTAATACAATAGTTTTACATTTTTTAATTATCTACAACTTTTGTATTAAATTTTTTTATATCGGATGCATATTTCAGCCACAAATCGTAAAAAACCAATATCCAACCCTCAAATTGTATATTTAGGTTTTCCCACCCCCCTTCCCGAACTTTTAATTTCTCCAATTGATTTTTGTTAATTTAGGTACTTATAATTTACCCTAAATTTTCCGACTATCCACATACTGCTAAGAATTTTTTTGTTTATTCAAGCATTTTCAAGCAACTTTCAAAAATGTTTTTCTTATCTTCAAAACGAATTTTTAGTTAAAAAAAAAAAGTACGTGAAAAAGTCGGAAAATGGTTTATAACGGCAAAATTGTTTTTGGAGAACAACAAACTTTGTTTCGACAATTTTTTTATTTGGCAAAATATAGATATTTACATTTTTTCGAAATCGTTTCTTTTTATTTTGTATGAGAAAAATGAAAATTTATCTACATACTGCTAAGAATTTTTTTGTTTCTAACTGACTATAAAGGTTTTAACGCCCAAAAGCAAAAAAACATCTATTTTATCTACTTCCATATCAAATTTATTATAAAGTTAAAAAATCTTCTGTAATAATTGTGATTTAAGAAATAACCTTACACTCTTTAATGCAGAATTGCAGCAAAAATAAAATTGTCTATACAAAAATTACAATAACAATATTTTGAGCCCAAAGGATCGTACAACTTATTGGTTATATTCCCTTTATTGCAATTACAGGATGCGCTAACTAGCAGTCTACGATTCCGACACCGACTGATCGGTCTAAGTGGCGAAATTCAATAGCAATTTTGTAATTTTCTCTTTCTTTCAGATAAATATCTAACTACTAATACTATAATTTCACATGCATTCGTTTGCTTCGTCAAATTCGGTTTAGTTTGAAATTTATTCTGGCTCTAGGGCTAAGCATGATGTAAAATACTAGTTCACAATTACATGGATGCACTACAACCTGTAATTACAAACGTGATTGCCGTAATTTATTGCCAATGTTCTCATTATGCATTCATACAATCCTTAATTGTTTTACAACCAACTAAATGATTCGATTGCGGGTATTCATCATCAACACCGAGTAAATTTGAATTTTTGGAAGTGTTTTTAAGGGTCTAGCTTCGACTTTAAATTGTTTATTTCAGCACGTTATCTATGTCTACTATCTAAACGTTCGCGATTTTCTTTTTTTTTTGTAGTTTAACTTGCCCCGTTGGAATGGCGAATAAATGGTTTACAAATAAACAGATAAAAAAATTTAACAGATAATAAGACCATGCAGATTTTATTGAAAACAATGAACAATGCATATAAAATTAAATAATTTACATTTCGGTTTATTAAATTACACCTTCATCAGGGATTTTGTTTCATGTTTAAATACGTTTTAATGAATTTAGTTCGTACAAAGATAACTTTAAATTCGATGCTGATTTATTCTTATAATCAGTGAAATAATGAGAATCAGTTAAAACATTGGTTGCATTTTAATGATGTGAAATTTATATATATGATATGAAATGTTCAAAACGGATTTTAGACAAAATACTGAATTTGTGATTTGGTAAAAAAGTTTTAAAGAATTCTTACTGATATAATAATATCCTCCAAAGACTGTACGAGAAGATCTAGACTTACCCTATCAAATGCCTTTGCTAGATCTATAAATATACATAAACATGGTTTATACTGTCAGTTATTCCTCTTTTTAAAGCAAGAATTGCATCTTGAGTACCTCGATCATTATTTTTTATTAGATTGTTTTTGAAGAAATTTGTTTTTTAAATCTTTTCTTCAACAAATTTTTTTTGGAGGCGAAATTTATTTAACAAATCATTTTTCTAAAATAAATTTGTTTTTGTTTTGAAAATGTTTTTTTTCGACAACTTATTTTTCATAATTTTTTGTCAAAATTTTTGAATGATAATTTTTTTGTACCTATTTTTTTTTCAAATAACTTGTTTTGATGTTTTTGCTTTAAACATTTTTGTTTCAAATTTCAAAAATTGTTTTCCAATCTTGAATTTTGTAATTCATTTTTTCGACAGAATTTTGTTACGAATAATTTTTGTTACAAAAATTCTTTCAATTCGACTAACTTCCAATTTCTTTTGATAATTGTTTTTGGAGAATCTTGTACAGCAAATGTTTATTTCCGAATTATTTGACAAATTTTTCTATTGACAATTTTTTTTATTTGGCAAAATATATTTTACATTTTTTTTAGACAAATTATTTTTTTGACCTAATTTTGTTTCGAGAATATTTTTATTTTACAATCACTGTCAAAATCGTTTATTTTTTTTATGAAAATACATAGAAATTATAAATTTGAAGGATTTTTTTAAAAGAAATAATAAAAATCCCATTCAAAGTATGTTGGCTACAAATCTACGAAAATATTTTTCTTTTCATAATCTTAGACAGAATGCCAAAAAACAATATTTTCTAAGATTGAATTTTTATTATAAATGTCTTTAATAACTCAACCCTCTATGTCAACATCCATGTGACGTTTATTTTCCATATAGAATTCATTTACGGCATCAAAAGTCAATATTAATTTAATAATAATATACACTTGTATTAATGTACGTAGACTTGGAAAGTTGTACCAAAGTCGTTCTCAGTAAATCCAGGTATTATTTTCTATAGTCATGAGTAACTAATTTTTTGTTAAATTGGATCATTAAATAACATTAAAATAATAATACAATAAAACTGCAAATTTTACCACAATATATTATGTGTATATTTAATTTTTTCTTACTCATTACTTTTTATCATAAGAAATTTTCTTAAGAATCCTTATTGAAATAACAATCCCGCATAAGAAAAAGCCAGAACGAGCCGAAGAATGCGACATTAATAATGCAACTTTGAAAAAATGAACAAAAGCCGACGAAAGATTAATTACATTATACGGTAGCGTAATGTTAACGATTAGCTAGAGCACCGAGTGGTACTTGGTACTAACCTATAATTATAGACAATGATGGGCGGAGTTAAATGCAACCACGTGACATTGCGCTTACCCAACCGATTGACAGTTTATAATAAAACACACCTATTCTGAGAGCAGGTTGTGCAATAACAAATATTTTTACTGTTACTCCACGATTTACAAATTATAGGTACTACAATAATAAAACAAAGGATCACATTTAATATCACGGTACCTACGGTTATTTTTTGGAGTTTGTGAACATACTTCTACCTATATCATTCCAAATACTTGCACCAAATTTAAATTGTTCAACTCTATTGCGAGAAAGCGATTTGGACGTATATTGCAATGTAAGATATCTTATACAGATCTGGCAAATTTTCAACGGAACATAGGATTTTCAATGTATTTTGGACAAGAGCTCACGTAGAAGTTGACCAGCAGAATATATAGCAAATCTATGCGACGACGTATCAATTATTCAATTGAACCACTCTAAATTATTGTAACCCTACTCTTCGCTAGCAGAGCGAGTGTCTGCGTTAGCTTAATAGCACTGACCGGCAGCAGTACGAAAATGTTAGGAGTGGAGGTGTGTATGTGAGACTTTCAGGAACAGATTTTGCGACGCCGAAGATCCATTGTATGCGAGAATTTATTTGTTGCAATAAATGTAACAAATAATTTCTCTTCTGAAAATAAATGCTGTGGTTCCTTCTTGCCATAACGGCTTTGAAAATAAAATACATTCTACGATTTAAAAAACATAACGGTAAAAAAATACTAAAATGTAACTATAAAAACTACGAATCTAATGTAATAAAGGTTCAAATAAACCACCTTTTTGTGCTAAACAATAGCCAAATCTGTGAAACAGAGATAATCTCATATCGAACTACGAGAAATGGTGGATTGTGTGGGAATTATAATTAAATTTATTGTATCTCGAATATCACAAAATACCACTTTAAAATTTGTATCTTTTCTTCCTTTGTAAACGTGAATATTTTATTTTCAATCATTATCGGCTTACTATTTCTGAGATTTTACAGTACACTGAGTGGCAAGTATCACGTGCCAGTTGTTCGAGGCAGGAAGGGGAAGAGTGGTTCAATTGAATAGTTGATATGCCTTCGCGCACGTTTCTTAGATTTTGTGCTGGTCGACTTCTATGTGAGCTCTTGTTCAAAATACATTGAAAATGCTATGTTCCGGTAAAATTTGGCCAGATCTGTATATGTGCAAGTTTCTTATAATTATTTTTTGGACAAACTTATATTTCCCAAGACAGAGATTTTACAAAACAAAACTATTATATGTTCGAAAGATCCTTTGCTCATGTAGGATATCACGAATTCATGCTAAAAAAATATTAATTTTATTTATTAATTCTTTATTATTATTAATTCTAAGTAGTCAACTAGGAGTGGTTCAGTGGTGGAGTTACTAATGACCCCAAAGTCGTAGGTTGAATATCACAGAAGGCAAAAGTCATTTTGATTGTTAAATTAATTAAAAAATAACAAATCGCTTTGGGTCCCAATCAACGCTGCTAAAGAAAAACAGTTACAAGAGGATAATACCCATTTATAGTTGATACTGGTGACACCGAAAACTACTTACCTACCCTGCTTTGAATTGTAACCGTAGTAAAAAAATATATTCTTCGAATTTTGAAGTTTCATTTTTAAACCAGACACAAAGGAAAAAATGAAGAAAAACAAAAAGGCAAATAAGGTTCCTAAGATGTATAAAAAATAAAACTCAAAGAACAAGACAAAACAGACAAAAGTTAATGAGAGGCCCAAAAACTAACAATTTAGAAAAATATCTAAAACAATAGCTACTTATTTGAACTTGGTAAATCCGAAAGAATATACTGGTCACTGCTTTCGTCGGTCCTCTGCAAAAATATTGGTTAACTAATGTTCCTCCAATGTTCAATAATTGTACTAACTGTCAAATAACTGTAAATACAACAAACTAAATTTAAAATGTATTCTGCAATGCATTGAGGTTTTCAAAATATAAAATTAAATCCTTAAAAACAACGTGTTTTCAATCATTTATAACACTAACACTAACAACTGTAAGGAAATTACTATTTCCTAACAGTCAGGAAACTTTGATTTTTTCTTTAAGAAATTTTGTCTGGAATGTCAAAATTTCCTACCGATTTGCGGAAAAATAACATTTTTTAATATTTATTTATCCTGTATTTTTCATCAATCATATATTGCAAATTTAAAATTAATGCTATTCTTTTGGCACAGTTTTACAGTACAGGGGATTTTAAAAAAACCAGAAAATTTACAGTCTATCTTTTTTAATTAATTTTGAGAATTATGGCATTGATTTATATCAAAGGTTCCCAAAGTGGTCCAGGTGGATCCCCAGAAAATGTGCTACTTTTTTCTCCTTCTTAACACCCCCAATTTGGGGTGATATTTTTTAGGAGTTTTGGGAATACAGTAGAAATGTAGCAGCAGGGGGTCTACCGAAAATAGTAAAACTTTGAAAGTGGTCCACGAGAAAAAAAAGTTTGGGAACCTTTGATTTATATATTATACTGAAACAAATATTTAATAAATCAAAAATTAATGAATACCATAAAATACAAATTTATAACACATCGAAGAATCCAGAAGCTTTGTAGTATTTTTTAAAATTAAATTGCAAGTTACAATGGTAGCAGACCTTCCATAAATCCAGTACCCCAGTATTTACTTCTAACAGTCCACTATTCTAACGTTTAGAAACTCGGTTTCATTACAAAAACAGCACGGATTATACAAACAGCAAGCCAAAGTTTCCTAAATAATCCGGAAACCGAATTGTTTCGTGCAGTGGGTAACCCAGAATATATCATTACAACACTTTACATTAAGCTTGAAAAACATTTATCAAAGTTGTTTATTTATCGAATACGAATGCAGGTAAATAACCCCTTTTGCTACTGTGTCGTCGTGTGTATTTGCCCACTATTAAATCAGCAAATGTCTCGGTTTCGTTATCAGGCACGTTGACCGGAACATTTGAAGAAATATACCGCGTGGGGAGGGTGCGGCGTTTTATTTCAAGAACCAGCCCTGTAATTTTATTAATGAGGTGCAAATGTGCATTTTATGCACGCGTATGTCGTGATGATTGAACGCAGTTTATATTTAACAGAGTAAGTTACTTACTGAATATAATATTGTTACGATGACGTTGTTTTATGTTTATTTTTACATTTAGTTGATCGATAATTAAATACTCTTGTAATCAGGTGCGGCAGATCGGTAATTATATACAAGACTAAAGAAAGCTTTAAATAATACTTACCAAGACTAAGAATAATTTGTTACCCCAAAAATTTGTCTGTATGCCTTGATAATTTATTATAA
The DNA here is from genome assembly GCA_949320105.2 of Crepidodera aurea. Classification (NCBI taxonomy): domain Eukaryota; kingdom Metazoa; phylum Arthropoda; class Insecta; order Coleoptera; family Chrysomelidae; genus Crepidodera; species Crepidodera aurea. The sequence continues at coordinate 41,776,562 of OX439473.1, forward strand.
AAAATGTATTGTAAAATAGCAGTTACGAACAAGACTAAATATGGTAAGCACAGAAATAGTAAAATTTTTGTAATTCAGATCAAAACTGAGATATACTTATACTTATTTAGATTTTTAAAATGCTGTTTAAAAAAATGTGTATTTACTCAAAACACGTTGAACAAATTTATTTACATTTTAAGTAAAATATCTTTGAATGTACTTTGACAGAAATTAAAATGAGAAAAACACGTATTTATCGAAAAGAAGCTTCTCGGTATTCAGCTGAAGACGCTTTAATGGCTAATAGATTTCAGTTCATCGTTGAGAACAAACTAAATATAGTATTTGCAAGCACTTAAAAATTTAATACTGTAACCTAGTGCCTTTTTATCAAGTAAAAATATGTTTTGTCAGTCATTTGTTATATTCTCACATAAAAAACTTGGATGGCATGTGAAATCTGATAAAGATATACAACTGTACTGTAGGGAATGTCTCAATTAAACATATTTTTTAAATGGCTTTATTTTTATGAAGCGAGGAAAACAAATCTATATTTAATCATAAACAACTGAAAATATGTATAAAGAGAAATATACCTAAAATTATAAAAATGTTGATGATTTTCCAGTCCAAAAATTGCGAAAAAGGTTAAAATAAAAAACATAGTTAATAATGTACCCTTTACTAAAAAAGACAAAGACAGTTTGGCCCTAAAAGCTGACAAAGGAAAAAAGTGGTGATTTCAAGATAGTGGAGAATTTGATCGAATCAGAAGAAAAAAATTATATCAATCTTTTGGTTACAATCTCCATGGAATTGATAAATAAACTTTTCTGGACTACTAAGTCTTTTTTTTTCTCGTTCTGTATGTTTTGTATCATCCCTATTTCACATACCTTGTATTTTCTTGAATAATTACTTCAATCTAATAATTAGTGATAAAGTTACTAAGGAATAGTTCCTTTTAGATATATTCTGTATGGATCATTTTCAATACCCTAACAAATATGACAAACTAGTAGTATAAGTAACTGCTTATCGCCGTTTATTGTAAACCCTTTTGTGAGTAAATTCTAAACAGAAATAAATAACAATTGCATTTTTTGGATACGATACTCATTAAAAATAATAATAAGGTAGAATTTGACTTCTCACGTGTTTTCAAGTACATTCTCTTCATCACAGTCAACACCTGATGATTTCTTTGAATTTTCTAGTTCATCGTTTGGTTATTTTTCCTGATTTTAAAAATAGAAACAATCAAGTTGGCGAAAGGATAATAACAGAACCAAATAACATTAGAAAATACATTGTTACCACCAATAAACGTATAGATTTGTATTATAAGTATAAGACTGATCAAACTGAGATAAAAAAGGCTCACCAGGTGTTTAACTGATAAAGTTATAATAATAGAAATATTTCTAATAGTTGAACAACACTCTGCCAACTGCGTAGTAGTTCTAAAACTCTCTTTACTGCCATTAGAAGCGATTAAGAAAATCCCAAGAGAAAAATCATAGTCTATGGTTTTGTATTCCAAAAATTTTCTTTAATTAAGGACGCCGAATCATCCGCTAATTGTGAAAAGTTTGCATACTAATGGTATCGGAGGCATAAGGAGATGGTGTCTCGTACAACAACTGTCAAGAATTTTAATTCTTTGTCCGAAACAGGAATTTTATTTGCGCGGAAAGTCTGTACTGCTGTCGGTGTGTCGTTTTAAGCGGCACGAAGCCGAGACATGTCTGACGCTTGCTTGGTTTTAGTTGTAATTGGAGTCTCATTTCCGACGCATTCAGAATGGCGATAAAGGCCGGTTTATTCTTTATAACGAACGCCGCACTTAGAAAATTTTAATTGGCCACGTATCTCCATCTTTTTTTGGACAGCCTGTCGACCGGGCTGAAAACAGGACCGTATCGCGACATGCACGTATGCAAACAATATCAAATTGTAGACACATAAGAAAATCAATGTATTTACTTTTTGTCACATGCTTGGTGCAAATAGTTCAATAGTTCTTTATTTAATTTAAAAAAGTACAAGACCTTGCAAACACGTCAGAGAAAAAAAAAGAATCTACAAAATATACAAAGCACATAAAAAAAGAAAAAAACATGTATGACATATCACACAATGTAAAATATTTTTTAAATAACATTAAATTTTTAAATACCTATTTTAAACTTACAAGAAGATATTTCTGTTCTGCACCAAGGCGTAAAATTCGCCTATACTGTACAGAGGATTATTTATTAATATTGATTTTAGTCTATTTTTAAATGTAGCAATATTTTGATTTCTAAATACTTCAGGAAGTGAATTAAAAAGTTTTATTTCAAAATTTTCTGATTTTTTGATTCTAGTTAAAGGTAAGACTAAATTAGTTCTGTTTCTTGTACTGTGTGAATAAATATCACCAGCTTTAATGTAAGAATTTAAATTTTGTTTCACGTCTAAAAGGTTTATATAAATTATTAAGGCATATAGAGTTAATATTTTTAAAGTTACAAATATTGGTCGGCACGAATCATCATGTTGCTCCTTACAGCTGATTTTTCGATTATAAAAACTAAAAACTTTATTTAAATGGATATGGGCAGCTGTACCCTAAACTTTCAAACCGTATCGTATGGTTGATTCAAATAATAAATAGTACGTAGTAATGGCTGCGGGTTGGTTTACAAATTGTCTTACTTTCCTTATAGCGTATGTATGAGTTAAGTCTTGTTGCATAGCTGAATTATGTGGTCATTCCATGTAAGTGTGTTATCTATGGATACACCTAGAAATTTTATATTTTTCTCAATTGTGGTATTTGCAAGAGAATTTCTTGTTCCAAAGACAAGTGTTTGAGTCTTATCCTCAGCTGGTTGGCAATAAACCAAGAGTTTGCTAGTTCTATAGTTTCCTGAAGGATCAGATCTGTGCACTCACCTCTTTCTAGGCTGATACCAAATGAGGCGTCATCAGCATACATGAAAGATTTGACCTTTTTGTGTCGACAAACTGAAGGTAAATCGTTTATGTATAAAAGAAAGAGGAGAGGGCCCAGTACCGATCCTTGAGGCACTCCTCTCTCTATGACTAGTGGCTGACTTTTATCACTGTTTATCCACACCATCTGAGATCTATTTTTTAAAAAAATTTCTAATATTGCGTTAGCAATACCCCGTATGCCATAACATTCAAGTTTTTGAATCAGTAATTTATGCTCAACACTGTCAAACGCGGCACTTAGATCAGTGAAAATGCCTAGAAATCTCTCATTATTTTCAAATGAATTTTTTATAGAGTTTGTTAGTGATGTTATAGCATCTATTGTTGAAAGATTTCGCCTAAATCCAAATTGTTCCTTTACTAAGATGTCATTCCTATCGAGATAATCTACAAGTTGGTTGTATATAATGTTTTCGAAAATTTTGGAAAAGACTGGTAGAATGGATATAGGTCTAAAGTTTTTTGGAATGTCCCTAGCTCCTTTTTTGTATACTGGGAAGATTTTTGCTAAGGTAAATATATTTTTTTATCAACAACTAGGGTTATTAGCAAAGGAAAAATATCTACACTACAAATGTATCTGAATTAAACAAATTTTGCATGACTCATAACCAAAGTAATAAACTTTATGAAGAACGATAAATATTCCATAAAATAAAAAAGTTTACTTAACAAATACTCGATTCTTCTCAAAGATTACAAGCAATTTGTAAATTTACCAAAAAAACTACTTCATCATTTGGATCTGTTGTAAAGATAAATATATTTTTTTAATTATCCTTATCCACCTTTAGCATTATCAGCTAGCGAAAAATATCTATAACTGTATAAATGTCTGAAAAATCGAATTGAATCAATAAATCTTGCAGGAAGGTGAAGAAAATATTAAACTTTACGAAAAACAGTGAATAGTGCATTAAATTTATCTAACAATTACGCGATTCTCCTTCCAAAGATTACATGTAATTTGTAAATTTACCAAAAAAGTACACCATCTTTGGAAAATCCTTCCGTCCAAGCTAATGGGCCTTTTATGAACTGTCTGCTGTCTTTGACGTAAATTCATTTTAATATGATGTTCAATTTGGTGCTGAATCAAAAAAAAAATGCATCATTTTCTTTTACTTTTCAAAATAACAAATCTTTTCCTTTTTGGTATATTTAAAATATCTGTTTTTTAATCAACAATTACGCTTCTTTTAAAACGATCCCACATAAGAAATAAAAGTGTATATACAGTTTTTGTAGAGCCTTTTAGTGGTCAAGGTGTGACTGTTTTACCACTTTTTTTTTATTTCCAACTATTTATTTTGCTTCTCTTCATGGTAAATAATCCTCTCCTTAATTTTTTTAGAACTTCAACGATTGCATGTAGTTTTTCGGTATAGTCGATGTATATTTTCGGAATTTGCGATTATTTACAATATTATTTCTTCCAGAAATACCCAAGCATCTTATGCTGATATTAGCAATAAATCGTTACTTCATCAATGGCATATATTTTATTTATATTTGCTTAAGGGAAAAAGCAACGCCGAATGTAATTTATTTGCATTAAAACTCTTATTTTACTGACATAGTAATAAAAACTGTAATTTTTGTTAAATGAAACATACATTGAATGAAGTACCAATAAATAACAAAGTATAACTATTTACCATATTATAGTATATTTAATATTTAGTTTAAAATTTTTCAATGAATAAATTTTAATGTCATAACATAATACGTCATAACTCATACTCCAGTAGCTGTCATTTTATAATTATAATCATCGTTAATAATACGATACTTCATAATTATATAGACACTGTAAGTCGTTATTTATATGTAAATGTCTTAATTATTATAAACTTCACTTCAGATATGGTAATGGTAAGAATATTATAAAGCTTAATGCACCAAAAATGATGGTATAGGACCATATAAAGAAAATTGTTTTAATGCAATAAATATAAATTGTGTTGTTCATTCTTTTTATGAACAATAGCAGCTTTACTAGATTATATAAAAGAAATATTACAAAAAGTCATTTAAGTTTACATTTTCTATTATTTTAGTTTTCTTTAACCCCTTAAGGGCCAGGTGGACACAAAACTATCCTACCTACTCGATATTTCCATACCACCTCAGACAGTTCAAATTATGTAGCTTTTAAAGGTTAATATTTATGGTCCAATAAATTCATCAATATTTAGATTCATTATGTTTGCGAACTTTTTTCCAAATCTAGTTTATTTGAAATAAAACAAGCATAAAAATTAAATTCTAAGAGTTTAAATGCCATCCTTTTATTTGGTTGAATAGTGAAAATATTCTACAGCTTTTATTTTAACTAATTTTTAAATTTGTGTAATGAAGTTTCTAAAATATTATAGAAAAATTTGTCAATTAAATGTATCCCAAGAAATTTATTAGCAAATAATCTTTCCTTCATTATAAATGATTTCTATTTCACATGTAACTTTTTAAATATTCTAGTAAATTGTTTAGAAAGACAACAAAGAACATTTTGTCGATGTTATTTTCACAATTAGTTATCAAAACAATCCTTTGTTCACAAGAGAGATGATAATTTTGAAGACAAAAATAGATGTGGGAAAAATAAGTGAAAAAAACCAAAATATGTATTAGTATTATTATTGTTTGTTATATATATTTAAAAAATATTTTATTTATATATTGAAATTCGCCCAATTCGAATTATTTTTATAGAAACCCTAAAAATTTATCTATTTTTAAATGTAGCAATATTTTGATTTCTAAATACTTCAGGGAGTGAATTAAAAAGTTTTATTTCAAAATTTTCTGTTTTTTTGATTCCAGTTAAAGGTAAGACTAAATTAGTTCTGTTTCCTGTATTGTGTGAATAAATATAATGTAAGAATTTAAATTTTGTTTCACGTTTAAGAGGTTTATATAAATTATTAAGGCATATAGAGTTAATATTTTTAAAGTTACAAATATTGGTCGGCACGGATCATCATGTTGCTCCTTACAGCTGATTTTTGGATTATAAAAACTAAACACTTTATTTAAATGGATGTGGGCAGCTGTACCCCAAACTTTCAAACCGTATCGTATGGTTGATTCAAATAATAAATAGTACGTAGTAATGGCTGCGGGTTGGTTTACAAATTGCCTTACTTTCCTTATAGCTCATGTAGATGAGTTAAGTCTTGTTGCATAGCTGAATTATGTGGTCATTCCATGTAAGTGTGTTATCTATGGATACAAAGAACATTTGGTCGATGTTATTTTCACAATTAGTTATCAAAAGAATCCTTTGTTCACAAGAGAGATGATAATTTTGAAGACAAAAATAGATGTGGGAAAAATAAGTGAAAAAAACCAAAATATGTATTAGTATTATTATTGTTTGTTATATATATTTAAAAAATATTTTATTTATATATTGAAATTCGCCCAATTCGAATTATTTTTATAGAAACCCTAAAAATTTATCAATGGTAATACCACGAGTCCTCGAAATTTAATCTATAAAATTTGAAAGGACGTGTGGTGTTTGGAAGGTTATATTTTGAATTATTTTGTATTAAAAACAGAGAATACAGTCATTTACGCAAAAGACACTTTACACACAAAAAATGTTCATTATTTTGTTTATCAAATTAAATTGAAACATCAAACTAAATATTGAGCTGTTGTAGTTTTAAATAAAGGGCAACCAAGGCATACGTGATTGCGTTTGGCTTAATTCGGATATAGAGTTTGACATTTGTCAGTTTTAAAGAGATTTATGGATTTTTAAGTATTTGGGTATTCAAAAACTGATGTGTGTGTGAATAAACGAATAAACAGGTTAGTTTACAAATAAATTTTGAAATTTGGGTATTAACATAGACAATACATTTTAGTGGAATAATAATTGATAATGCTAAGTAAAATTTGTTAAATGTTTATATCTGACATTTCAAAAAAGGTAAACACAGTTTAATCAAGAAACAAATACGAAGAAGCGGTTTTGTCAGTATAAAACACAATGATTGGTTAGGATCCTGAGCTGTTATTGGCTGAAACCACAAAATCTGACTGTTTTGACAGATGAAAAAAAAATAATCATTCATAAACAAATGGTTTAATCGAATAGGCAGGCTAGAATAATTTAAAATTTATATTTCATAATGTTCTCTACTTATCCCTTTCCACAGAACCGAGCATTATTTTTATTATATATTATTTTAAAATACCCATCACATCCTTTAGCAGGACATTTAATTTCACCATCTTGGTATAACATCAAATTCTTGAATTTTTTCGACCATTTAAAAAATTTAATCAATCAAAATTCAAAAGTGTAACATTTATATTAATCAATTTATTATTCGTCTAGTATAATGATAACAAATAGCAAATGAAATGGTTTTGGTCATCTTGAAGATACTAAAAATTTCTCTTTTAATTTAATTATTAGCGAAATATGTTCGCGGGCGAGTGCTAACCTGTACCGAACTAACGCTATTCGCGGATCGTATTTAGTACCACTGGACGATTTATCATCGAGAAATGGTTCGTTGTCGTGGAATTATTTAATATTATTAAAATATTTGCAACCGTAAAAACTCTTCTGCAGACCGGAACACCAGTTGCAAGGCAGGTGCAACTTCTTAGCAACTTCTTTTGCCTCTTGCGTCGTCCTCCATAGCCGGTGCCTTCAAGACTGCATCATCAGTATTTGTGCAACGGCTGCATTATTTAATTAGCTGCAATTTTTTAATGCCCGCATTAACAACCTTGTCAATCCAGATTAAATTATACGGAGATGCCTTTTACAGAGTTACAGATAGGAAAAATGTAGTATTTCGTTAACAAGTTTCTCTAATTTTCCCACGGAATTATTTGAACGACCGTTCTAGATAGCTTTCGCGACCTGGATTCGAGGCTTATCTTTAGAAAAAAAAATTGTGTTTAATTCGTTTTAATTAATTGTCTAGAACTAATTCAGATCAGATTGTAGTTGCCGTTTTCTTAGTTTTTGTTTGGTGTTACTTTGTTTGAAGAGAAATCATACCATCTAAGTTTTTTTATGTTTTACATAAAAAACAATTAACGTCCATTGTATTTCTCATTAAATATCATTACATGAAAATTAAAGCTATTTATACTTGAGCATACAACAATATTTATTTATTTATTTATTTATTTATTTATATAAGAATACACACAGAACGAGCCCAGTACAGTATTCACTGTTTATTAAACTAATACAAAATGGATAAATCCTTATTAAATGTTGCTTAACAATAAAAATAAGATAAAAATATATATTATACATATTATATAAAAAAACACTAGTCATGATGAGGTAGATATAATTTTTTAATAGTGTTTGTAAAAGTTATCAAAGAGGAAGAGAAGATATCCACATCGGTGAGTGACGAAATTGTATTGTATGATTTACTGTATCTTTGCAGAGGAGAACTTAGTAGAGCTTTGACTAATTTTGCCCACACACCACATACATTTACAGGGTGACCCAGTGGTACGTGCATGCTCCATAACTTTTTTTCTATTTTGTATTTTTTTTGTATTTAAACAAATTGGGATACAAACAGGTTTACACCCAAAACAGTATCCACTAATACAATATGAATAATTCATATAATTAAAAAATTAGTACCTATAAATAGCAAAGTATTCACAGTGTGTGAAAGCAAATTATGAGAGCCTAACAAATAAAAATTAATTTGACACATTTCTTATACCTATGTAAAGATAAGTTAAATAGATCCAAATCAGTACAGTACTTATTGAATTCTGAACATATTCTGTTGATTGGTGAGTTAATACCTAAATTAGTATTAGAATAAGAGATGTAAAATAACAACCTGCTACGTGTACTTCTTGGTGGTTCATATAAAGGTATTTGGCTTAATAATTGAGGTGAATCATATTTACAATTAATTACTTTATATAGAAAAATAAGCTGTCCTATTATTCGGCGTTGCTCCAGCGGCATGATGTTATATTGCTTTTTCAATGCAGCCATATTTCTTAATTCATAAACATTGGTGACTTTAAAATGAAGAAATCTTACAAAGTTGTTTTGTAGCCGTTCTAGTCTGATTTTATTTGTATTGTAATTTGGACTCCATATAGTGCTTGAAAAATTAAGCCTACTGTATATAAAAGCATAATATATTGATTTTATTGCTTGCTCGCTTCTGAAACTTCGACAACATTCTAGAACATTTATTGACGAGGTAGTCTATATGTAGATTAAAACTCATTCTCGAGTCAAAAATTACACCTAAATCCTTAACATGGTTCGTTCTGGCGACAATGTTGTTATTAATACAATAATCAAATTGTATTGAATTGAGGTTTTTTGTAAATGTGATACAGTGACACTTATTTATATTTAAATAAAGTTTGTTTAAAGTGCAATATTCTGTAAAATTATTTGTCTTTTTGAATATTTACACAGTCACGTATTGACTGCACTTTGCCGAAAATTTTCATGTCATCTGCGTAATACAAAACATTTGAATATCTGAAACAGCTTTTTGAATCGTTAATAAATATGATTAACATTAATGGTCCCAAATGTGAACCCTGTGGTACACCGGAGGTAACCTGAAAAGGATCACATCTGAAACCATTAACCTCAACTATTTGAGTTCTATTACATATATAAGATGAAAACCAAGTTAATAATTTATAATATAATATAAAAATATTTCTATTTATATACAGGATGTCCCAAATAAGGTACACAACTAAGTTCTGATTTTTTAAATGGCAACCCCCCATTTTTGTTACATTTTTAGATTCGCCATTAAATTGTCGATATAACGCACCCGGGTTTCTTAGACTTATCTGCAATAGTTTTTGACTTATGTCAATTTATGTGTCAAAATAGCGTCGTGCAGAGATCCACAAAAAAGTTCAGAACTTCAGAACTGTTCAAGATAACTTAATCAACTTTTTCCAGTCGATTCCTTAAGCTTCAGCGCATCTTCTGAGTTGTAGGCGAATTCGGAGTCGACGTTCTACCGCCTACTACGATTTTTTGAAAATTACAAATTACAAATAGCAATAATTCGACTTTTCCAAATGCATCACCCTATATTTTATTACATCATTACATGGCATTTTTTAAGAGCTTTTTGCTGATATAGGGTTTGTTGGGTCTATTTTGTAAAATTTGCGAGATTTATTGCAAAATAAGAAATGTTGACGGTTTATTCGAGAAAAAAAAGGAATCGAGTAGGCCGCTGTCTTAAAATTTGACACATCCATATACTTTCAATAATTATACGCATCTAATTATTAATCATGAGTTTTACTCGCGAGGAATTAGTGAATATGGTCTACTGTATTGGCGAAGCTGACAGAAATCCTTTATTAGCAAGCAGAATCTACCTGCAAAAATATCCAGAAGCAAGAACTCCACGGGTGTCTTCATTCCTAAAGTTGAGAGATCGGTTTGAAAGGAAATTGTTTTTTGACAATGTGCTGCATGGTGAAAGGTATTTACAGTTTCTTCGCGAACATCTTCCCAATATTTAAGAAGAAGTGGATTTGAATACCAGAGGGATAATGTGGTTTCAACACGATGGTGCTTCAGTGCATAACCATAGGATGGTGCGAGAATTTTTAGATAATTCCTACCTTAATCGTTGGATAGGGAGAGGTACTATTCCTTGGCTCGCGCGATCTCCAGACCTTACTCCTATATATTTTTTTCTTTGGGGGTACGTGAAGGAAAACTGTTTTCAGAGATCGTCCAACATCTGCAGATAATATGAAAAACAGGATCACGGAAGCCTTCCGTTCAGTTGATGGAGCAATGCTTGCTAGAGTTCGGGACTCATTTACTAGAAGACTAGCAGTTTGCGTGGAACATGATGGCGACCTATTCGAGCATTTGTTATAAATCAAAAATATTTATATTGTCTATTAATCATTCTTTCATGTTCTTGTAAATATTATAAAAATTGTTTACTATGTAATGTATTTCTGTTTCTATTACAATTTCCTTTTGTTAAAACATATTCTTTTCAAAATTATATGAATGTGTCAAACAGTGGCCTACTCTTCTTTTTTTCTTTTAATTAGACGCGTACAATTATTGAAAGTATATGGATGTTTCAAATTTTAAGACAGCGGCCTAAACGATTCTTTTTTTTTTCCTTTAATTAGACGCGTACAATTATTGAAAGTATATGGATGTGTCAAATTTTAAGACAGCGGCCTACTCGATTCCTTTTTTTTTCTCGAATAAACCGTCAACATTTCTTATTTTGCAAAAAATCTCGCAAATTTTACAAAATAGACCCAACAAACCCTATATCAGCAAAAAGCTCTTAAAAAATGTCATGCAATGATGTAATAAAATATAGGGCGATGCATTTGAAAAAGTCAAGTTATTGCTATTTGTAATTTGTAATTTTCAAAAAATCGTAGTAGGCGGTAGAACGTCTACAACTCAAGATGCGCTGAAGCTTAAGGAATCGACTGGAAAAAAGTTGATTAAGTTATCTTGAACAGTTCTGAAGTTCTGAACTTTTTTGTGGATCTCTGCACGACGCTATTTTGACACATAAATTGACATAAGTCAAAAACTATTGCAGATAAGTCTAAGAAACCCGGGTGCGTTATATCGACAATTTAATGGCGAATCTAAAAATGGAACAAAAATGCGGGGTTGCCATTTAAAAAACCAGAACTTAGTTGTATATCTTATTTGGGACATCCTGTATATAAACAGAAATATTTTTAGAATGTGCCCTATTGTCGGTCTTATCGTTTAAAAAAAAAATCAAACCGATAGCTTGGATAGAAAAAAAGTTATGGAGCATGCACGTACCCCTGGGTCACCCTGTATATGGACTATCAACAAAGATCAACAAAAACTTAGTAGGCTTCTGTTCAGCTTTAAATAGTTGTCACAACAGTCAGATTATAGAAGTTTTTTAAATGCTTAAGGTAGTTTTCATTCGTGCTTTGATAAAAATCGCAAATTCCATTAAATATTATTTTAATAAGACATACATATTTATAATAAATGATATGGGTACTGACAGTAGTGACGATTTTGATAATACTCCGCCAGAGATATTGGAAAGAGCCGCAAAAGTAACGTTAGATTTGTTGCCGGTAATTTCAAGAAAAAATGATGAATTGGCAGGACTTTTATTATCATAAGCATCGTCTTAATACGTATTTGCTTTATTTTAAAAATTAATTTTGACTATTTAAAAATTTTAAGAATCTAAGTTATAAATATTTTTAAAATTTGATAGTCCCACTCGCCCCTAGCAGTTGTTTCGCTAGATAGAGAAAATGCGCATATTATAATTTTTATATTATCAACCTAAGCTTTGGATTTTTAGAGAAATCCTGAATTTTTTGATTGTCTAAAATGCTTTCGCGACTTTGAGACGACTATAAAAACTTTTTAGAGGTTCCCCTTGGGTACTTTTGTTATGATTTTTTTTCCAGAATTGTACATACAATGAACGGTTTCTCAGGAATAGCCAGTTATCAAAAACCTGCATGTTGTATAATATTTTCATAAAATTTTCTGCAGAAAAGTGACAACTTTTCTAAATAAAATACCGTGTACATTTTGCTCTATGCATATTTTTTTAAAACTATTTACAGATCAATTAAAGTATTTTCAATCGCTGGCTACTCCGTTTTCCTATCTCTCAGACAATTTTCCAATTACATCTCGAAAAATGACTCGTCTTTAAAGGCAAGATAGCTTAAAATTTTATTCAGCTACTTGCAATCTAATAGTATAATGAAGATTTTTTCTTAATGATGTTGAGAAAACAGCACATAATATTTATTCATAATGGTCAATTTCATTAAAATAATAACCCTTCCAGTGTGTTTTTGCTACTAGCGTCGCGACGACAGACGATGCTTTGTTGATAATATATACGCACGAATTCCCTATGTGTATAAAGACTGAAAAAGAGCTATGCATCAAGCCTGATGCCGCTATAGCTCGCCAAATGACTTTTACAATTGCGATATAACTTATCTGTGGAGTTATATCTACCCTATAATGTGCAATGAAATGAAGATAAGTTGCCGTATTTAGAATGAAATTTCCACAAATGCGAATAAGTATTAAAAATGAAAAACATCGTTAGGTGTAATGGGTAATTTATGAAAGTGCTTTGTAATTTAATATTTCTGTACTTCTAAAAAAAGTAAATTATTTTTGGCAGCAAAAATATATTAAATTTGATTTGAGTTATTTCTCCTTCAACGTTTTGATTCAGTTTTTTCGAATTTACCTTTTTTAGCTGACAGAAGTTAGTTAAACAGGAGACCCATAATTTCTTATAGAGTTTGATTCGCTGAAAATACTTTATAATGAACAAGGTGTTATACGCCAATTTTTAACTCAAACTTAAAACTATAAAGTTTGCCTGAATTGCAAACTTAAATCAAGGTTACTTTTAAATTGAAACTGGCCCTGAAATTTTAAATTTAATCGATTTTATATCAATATTTATTTAATGAATCCAAAACTTCATTTTATGTATTCCCACTTTCCCACCTCCACTATTTTCCAGAAAGCGGTGAAGCATAATTTGAATTCTTAAAATAATAATATACAGGGTGTATCATAAGGAATGGTCAATATTTTAATCATAGGTTCAGGACCTCCAAATATTAATATTTTACCAAATTACTTTGGGTCAAATGTTATCTACTACTAAGATACAGAGTGTTGAAGATAAAATTTATTTTTCGTTTTTTTGCAATAATTATTTAATATATTGACTTAAAATTTGGTTTGGTTATATATTTAAGTTAGTAAATCATATGCGTGTTATCAATTTTGAGATTAGATAAAGAGGTCGCCACCTACACTCTACTGGATGAAGATAAGTATCAATTTTTTTTTTATTCCTGGCCTTTTTTGAATTTTTTCAAGTCTTTATGATACACCCTGTAAATTTGAACAAAAAAGGTATACTTGTTTTATTAGCATAAATTCAGCTCATTTCGAGATATTTGCATTTATAATATTCCAGCCACAGTATCTATTTAATTTACTTTAACATATTTCAACATAGTAGGCCTTGAAAGTAAAATAAAAATGTACAGCTGTCAAACTATTAATTGTCAGAAGTAATTTTGTTCACTAAATTCCATCTAAGTAGGTAATGAAAATGCCACGACACAACCATTTCTCTAATTCAGATACACAAATAATTTTTTCTGGACTTGCTGCTGCCATCTAACAATTAATTATTTGACAGCTGTACATTTTGTTAAAATCTTAAATGGTTGGAAATATGATTTACATGATATTGTTCTGTTTAGACCAAAAATTAGTCTAATAACCCTTTTATGTAAAATGCAGAGCCTACTAGAGGATGATGGATTTCCACACACTATATTATATGACAAATGAGAGTATATCATTGCGTAGTAAATATTTATAAGTTGCTGTTTGTTTAGGATATTTTTGAGTTGAAATATAGCGTAATACCCACTGTTAACTTTTTTACTAATGTAATCTATAAAATATTGGAATGATAACGTGCTATCAAAAAAGGTTCCCAGAAATTTTGCAGAGTCAGACAATGTCACATTTAGAGTATCTGTTGTCACTGTTATTATGTTCTCAGAGTTATTTATAATGTTAAATTTCATCAATACAGTTTTTTTAGAATTTAAGAATTTAATATTAAGTTATTACGGTGACACCATTCATTGATTTGTTATATAAAAAGTTTAATTTTATATTTATATTAATAAATGGAACCCTAATAATAATAAATATTTTTATTGTTGGCCCTAACTATTTTATAAAACTTGATATTTTATAACAAATTTTTTAATTATCAGTCGGCGAAAGTTAAAATAAACGCGGCCCAAACCCGTAAATAGTTATAAATTGTTTTTTTGACTCTGGCTGTAGAAACTTACGTTTTCAAATTAATGGATGCTTTAAATTTATATCAAGTAAACTACTGGTGCCAGCGCCTAGATACAGTGATTTACACCCTCTTTGAATTATCTTAAAAAATATTCCTTTCGGTATTCTATCAACGCCTAAAAGCATTTTAGTGTTTGGGAGTTCTAGAGAGAACGAGACCAGTAATGTCTATATAGATATGCCTCAAACATTTCTTAAATTGCTATGAATAAAAATGCACCCCTATTGGGCATAAACTGTTTGTAATGGGCTATTTCAGATATTACCTTAAAGATTACAGAACCGATTTATGTTTTGCCATTTATATTTATATTTAAATAAATAAAAATGTATATATTTCACAAAATAATTGTTAAAATATCTCAAGGAAGTATAATTTTTGATATATTTTAGCAAAATCGTGTTATTTAGAAGTGTATATTTGAGGTTGTAAATCGTTTTGCCACATTGTTATATAATTCTCGCTTTGGTTAATATGATCGGTTTTATAGCATAATAAACATAGCAATTTAAACCGATTTTGACATCTCTAAAACTGGACGATATTTATGATCCGGCATCAAAAAATGCATCCTGTCGATGCAGAGAAATACGTTTGGAATCCAGGATCTTCCCTCAATTTCCATAATAGAGTCGGCATCGAAGTTCATGCTCAACCATACATCACAGCATTAACGTGGGCTTATGAAGTGACTCATGCGTAAGGGTAACATAACCCAGACATATTGCACCACGAGACACGTACAGACATTTATTACTTATTGATGGCAAACTGGGCTTTGCTTGATTGGTTCGTATCGTACGATCCGTCTACGGGGCAGATGCCATTTTTATAATTCAGTAATTTTAAATTGCCAATAAGGCGTGTTATTGTCAGTCTAACGGCATGGGACTTTTAAATCATATTTGACGTTTTCAAGTATATTGTACTTATGGCTGCCTTTGGGATACGCAACCAGTGGTGGTAGTAGCTCGGGCTTTATAAGCAGCAGATGCTTGATTTATTGCCAGAATATACCTTCGTTTTATAGAAAATTTTATAAAGGGAATAATGGATTTTGAAATGTTTGACGTTTTGTTTCTGGTTGAAAATAGCAATTCGAATTAGACTGAGCGTGAAATTGAAATGGGGCTGGGTGTTTTCTAGTTTAATTAATATTCTATTCAATTTTATGGGAATATATAGTTATAAACATTCTTTAGAAAGAACCGGTAAAATTGAAAATGGCACCTTTCCTTAATTTAAAGGCATGAGTTTTAAAATATTTTGACCTAAAGTGGAAGGAATCTAAAAATTTATTTTATATATGCTGTAAGCTTAAGGTTTTTAATATATTTGAAGCAGCAAGTTGGTTACCCATCCACGAAATATGGCAATAAAATAAAGTAGGATTTTTTGTGGATCACTATATCTATCTCATTTGAAGTACCCTACAGCCTAGTATTTATTATTAGCCTCCATAGCATCGACTATGTGTCTTGTCGCTCTTCACCCCTAATTAGTTTTAATAGACCGCAGAACTACCTAAGATTGTGAAATAAATCACACTTGTTCCCAAGAACAAAGACATTAAATGCCCTACACTGCACCAGCGTCTGGACTTCAATAACTACTCCTTGGGCTATATGCCCCCCCCAGGTATTGAATTACGAAAGTCCAGACGTGGTTTGGTACCCGACCAAGTCGGGACTTTAAACCAAAAACTTTGATTTTATTATTAAAGGACCTTGCCATTCTTAGACCGGTTTCGGAATTATTGTTCCTCTTCAGTAAGAAGCATGCTCGCTCGAATTTCTATCTCTAAAGAAATTCTGAAGATCGCTTTGAACCCACCCACTCTTAGTACAAACGGTTAAGTCGAGAAAGAGGAGGTGAGTGCAACGCCATCTCTTCACTTTTATAATAAAATCAAAGCTTGCAAAACTATAGAAAACTCTAATGACGGTGGAATTTTTTTGCTTCTTACTGAAGAGGAACAATAATTCCGAAACCGGTCTAAGAATGGCAAGCTCCTTTAATAATAAAATCAAAGTTTTTGGTTTAAAGCCCCGACTTGGTCGGGCGCCAAACCACGTCTGGACTTTCGTAATTCAATACCTGGGGGGGGGGCATATAGCCCAAGGAGTAGTTGTTGAATTCCAGACGCTGGTGCAGTATAGGACATTTAATGTCTTTGTTCTTGGGAACAAGTGTGATTTATTTCACAACCTTAGGTAGTTTTGGTACGCCCATGGTCCTTTTTTGGTATTTTTATGGTTACAAAAAATTCCACCGTCGTTAGACCGCAGAAACTAAACAGAGACTCTTCTGCAAGCTCATAATATTTACGTATTTACTGAGTCTACAGTGTCCTTTTAGAAAGACTGATATTATTCGCGTAGCCCTTCTACCACAGTCAGTATTCTTGGTCTTTAACTAACTTTTATCAGAATGTAAACTTTATAAAGAACGTGAAATTAATTGTTTTGACATTTTCGAATTTTCAATAAAATAGATATGTTTTAGAGACGGAAATGTTTAGTATATTTCAAAATTTTAAAGAAGAATTTAAATGTAATAATAGCTATTTATATTACAAGTACATAAACAAGGGCTTTAATGAACGAATCGTTTTATGGCCGAGCGAGCTTGCGAGAGAGGCTATAAAATGTTGAGTCATGATTTTATGTACAATTGCAATTAAAAAAAATAATAAGTTGAAGAAATAAAAATTTTACTATACCTGTATACGATTTTAGCTCACAGCAGTTGCGATGACAAGTAGATGTTTATTTTTTAAACATGCCAAATTAGTTGTCTTGCAATTTGTCAATGACGTTGACAATTACTAGATTGACGCAAAACTGTTCTATAATTATTGTTCAATCGTACATAAAATACCTTTTTCATAAAATTAAATAAAAAGTATTTATATAATTTAGTAAACAATAATAAAGTTGAAAATTTGTAACAATATAACGTATTTTACCAGCGCATTTTCCACTTTTAACGCACACTTGTGTGAGCCCATCGTAGAAGAAAATTTTACGCACAACAAATACAATTTCTCATTTTAATCCCTTCAAGTTCAAGCATGTACCGTTTTTTTTTCCTTCCTTTGTATTTAAATTACAAATAATTTAGACTTTTTCAATCTGGAATTTGCCGCAAAGTGAGGCCAGTCGACTTATCTTTCTATTTTGAAACAAATCAATCTGGACAGTCTCTTGATTAATTATAAAAATTGTATTTTATTTATTGAGTTTTAAGTACAAAGTTTAGTTATTAGATTTAATAATACAACATGTGTTTAAATTTAGTATATTATTAGTTTTAAAACTTATCAACCATGTAATATCCATGAGAATTCGGATAATCCCGGTGAGTTTCAAAAGTAAAATTATTCTAAATCTGTTTATACAAACGACACAAACTTTATTCGAACCCTGGCCTGTGTCAATCTCAGTCTCACAAAGTGCAAGTCTCTTACTGAAGCTGTAAGTTAGGAACAACGTTTAAGTCAGAGACTTAGAAGTTTTAAGCTGGTACGGATTCCGAAATGAGAGAAGTCTGAATCCTTCCGGGATTTTAGTCTGTGCCGTTGCCAGCACAGACGCCATTTCAAACCACGTACTAAAGAAGCAGATAACGTCCGGATCTGCATCTCAAAGCATACTGCATACATTTCGATAAGATCGTGCTACAATAGTTTCTGTGTAACGTCTTTGAAATATTACGGATTTCGAGCCAAAATGTCTTGCTTAACGGTGGAGAGTCGTTATAAACATTTCGAAGAATTTCTGCAAAAAGTTCCAGTAGGTAAAAAGTCATTCAAAAAATTATTCATAGTTCCATCAACTTGTTTATATACAAATTTGCTATAAATAAATAAACATTACATGCTTTATATCATATATATACTTTGTAATAAAACAGGGAGTTATCTAATGTGCCAGTGTTCTTGTAATAATAATAACTTGAAATACTGAAATAATATTTAGAAATTATTTTCACAAATTGCGAAATATGACATATATACACTTATCGCGATATATTTTAATGCTCTTTATAAAAATACTTAATTTCACTTCAGTGATGAATAATTTGACCAAATATTTGAAGCCTATGGACCACTGGTACTTTGCTACCGCCCTATTTGAATGCTACTTGCTAACATGACGGACATACTGTATTTTCTTTTCAGAAATTACTAGAAGACAAATAGACTTACTAAAAAGCGTGATAATATAAAAAAGCTATAAAAAATTATGTACTTAAAGAAATCAGTCCACACTTAGGCATATTCCCTACATGTTAAGGAAAATCGGATTAAGGCTAAGTTACCCTTCTGGTGTTCACATATTTCTCTGAGAATTTCTGCATATGGCAATAACACGAAGAGATAGTCGGGATGAATGCAATATCGTAAACGGATGATCTATTTTCCACTCGTACTACAAATAGAAGAGAGATATTCGAGCTGCAACCTATGTTCAAGAGTGGGACAGAATCTCGTTGATAAGATGAAACAAGTGATATATATATATACTCACGGTTTCTATAGACGAAGTTAATTACCACTACCAGTAGACGTTGTTGTCCACTGTTATTTTCTCTAATGTATTATAGGTAGGTCTCACCTGAAACAAAGGAACATTATTTTAGTGATAACAAATTTGGATTTAATAGAAATTGTTTTTTTTTGATACCGGAGAAACATGTTTTCACATTTTTGTTAAATTTTTAGAATAAATAAGTACTATAATAAAGATTTGAATGATTTTTACAAACCTTTACACTTTAATTATACACCCTGTTTTTATCATTTAATAAAAAAATATGTGACAGAAGATTTTCAGAGACTGCTGTAAATAAATGTATTGTATTTGGTTAAATAATTACACAGCGGGGTATGGATTAGATGTATTTTTGGTTAAATAATTACACAGCGGACCCAAGGGTATGGATTCGATGTATTTTTCCGCCGAATCCAAATGTTAAAACTCGTGACCGTGTAATTTTTTTTTATGGGCTAAAAATTTCAGCGATTTTGAATAGAGGGATGCACACGTAATAAACAGGTTTTTCCAAGGAAAATCATGAGTGAGTACACCAAAAATGACATTCCCAGGTATTTTTCGATGCTGGATCTGACTCAACAGATGAAGAACCTTGAAACTTCTGGCGGAATTCATCTAATCTATTTGTGATTGTGAGGGTGAGTCTGTTTGTCGATTTATTTCTACATGGTTTTACATGGTTTCTGGAAGAAATAATAATAAAAAATTCAGTCTGTGACGTAAAAAATATGGCTCTTAAACTAACCTTCAACCCTGATAAATTTTCCTAAAATTTTATTGTTAGGAAAACGTTATTTTCCTAATGAGTAAATTGTTCACCAAATTTTTATCAGAAAGTAATCCCTAAAATGATTCATCTATATTCCTTTTTTGACTTCGTTGTAGTTGGGTTGTTGGGTTGGCAATCTTTTAAGAAAAAATATTTCCAAATATAAAAAACGCTGATTAAAAATGTCCTTTAAGAACTTTTGACTAAGATTTTGAGATTTCTGTTTTTTTGCCTTGTATTCAATTCAATGTGAATATTTGTTTGGATTTTTTTTCTAAATGTTCCATTATATTAAAGTTTAAACTATCTTAAAAATCATATCAATCGGTTATATAACTCAAAGTTTATAAACATACAAAAATATATTAAAATTTTTTTTATCTAAATAATTTCGAGTGTACCGTATACAGGGTGTTTCCAAATGACACTTACAACGTCTGGCTGTAGATACCTCTCGTAAAATTGGGCAAAATGAAATAAGGAATGAGGGGTCCAACTCGATTACTTTTCGAAATACAGGGCGTTAAGGTTAAAAAAAAATAAATGTTTTTATTTAAAAACTTTAAATGGATTAATATATTCATTTGAAATTTAGCAGGTCGTTTTTAAATGTAAAAATACATATTTTAGTAAAAAATCATGTTTCATATCTAGATCCAGAGGCGTGCAGTTAGAAGAGTATATCCCCTTTTCCCAACCATTTTCTACGCCCATGGTATTTGAAGCTATTTTTATTTTTTTTGTATTGCTTAACAGTTTTCAAGTAAAAAACGAATAACCTTTACATACCGAAAATCTTGTGGTTTTTAAGATATTTAATGTTTCAATGAAGTCTTTAAGATCTTTTATTAACGAAATAACCAACAATATTTTTCTTGGATTTCTTTAATAATTTTTTCTTATTTTTTAATAACCACTAGATACTAAACACTATACAAAAGTCTAGTGGTTACAAAAAATTAAGAAAAAATTATTAAAGAAATCCAAGAAAAATATTGTTTGTTATTTCATTAATAAAAGATCTTACAGACTTCATAAAAACATTAAATATCTTAAAAACCACAAGAATTTCGGTATGTAAAGGTTATTCGTTTCTTACTTGAAAACTGTTAAACAATACAAAAAAATAAAAATAGCTTCAAATACCATGGGCGTAGAAAATGGTTCTAACTGCACGCCACTGGATCTAGATATGAAACATGATTTTTTTCTAAAATATGTATTTTTATATTTAAAAACGACCTGCTCAATTTCAAATTAATATATTAATCCGTTTTAAAGTTTTTAAATAAAAACATTTATTTTTTTTTAACTTTAACGCCCTGTATTTCGAAAAGTAATCGAGTTGGACCCCTCATTCCTTATATCATTTTGTCCAATTTTACGAGATGTCTCAAAAACATTTTTAAACATTTATTTAATAAAAAATAAATTTACTTTCCAGTTAAATTTCTATTTTTACGCATAAAAAACGTTTTAGTCCTTAGTGAAAAATAGCGATATATAGTTTTATTTATGAACTGAAGCCAAAGACAGTATTTTTTTATCTATTAGTCTCACAGAAAGCTCTAAATTATCAACCAGACTAGCCTGATATATTTGCACTTACTTCGTTTATCCACAGACTTTCAAAAACTGGTAGCAGATAAATCTGTGCTTCCGGAGATATATTTACAGAGGACTTGAATTAAGCTTTACAAGAGGGTTTAAAAATTCAATTTGTTAAATTTTTAGCTACAATATAAATGAACTTTTTTAAATAAAAACCTTTTAAAAACCGCGTAAAATTTATTGATTCTTGCAATATTTTTACTTATCAAATTGACTTTCATTTAACCTTGTACTTGTTCCTTCATTTACTTCTTGGAATGCAATTTAATCGTCATATTTTAACATTATTTCTACTTCTACATCTCTTTATATTTTCTTGCTGATTTTCTTCCACCTTGTTTACAAATCAAAATAAAAAATGTATGTGCTTCTCTACTATTTGCCATGTAGAAGGCGATAAAATTATCTCCATTTAAAACGTATAAATGAAAGTTGTTTTAAATGAACTTTTCAATTTCCTATGAAAAAAATCTAATACTTAGATATTATTTTTCGGCCTTTCCTAAATAAATTGATTGCTTGAAAATGCCCTTCTACTACTTTATAACATTTGCAGGTTTCTTGCTTTACATTGAATGTATACGAAAGTAAAATTATCACATCTTATTTAAAACATTCGTTGGCTGGTCGCCTGTCTCACATTTGCACATACATCATCGAGAATTAATACTGAGAGCGGCCGTATTTTGAATTTGAGTATAAATCTTTCATACTACTTGCTACCCAGAATTAATTGCCAAATATATTATCACCTTGCTGTTTCTACATCCTGTACTTCCATTAAGAAAAAAAGGGATTACAGAAAATCCCGTGAAGTATTTATGGGTTTGTTTAAAAAAAGACACACGGCATATCTTTTAATGCACTTTGAAATATACATTAAGGAATGAATTTGTCAACGCCTGCTGGATAGACCCATATATAGTGAAGGATGAATACGAAAATGAAGATGTCTGATATTTTATAAAATTTTATTTTGCGTCGCTCTATTGAGATGTTTTTATTTTATTTATTTAAAGAAATACACACAGGACCTAATTAAATGATTTCTCTTACCTAAAACTAAAGAAATAATTTTATACACACCACTATTTATACCAGCGATACATGTATATACAGATATACCAAAAAAGAAAAAAGTAAGAAATCAAATAGGTTTAGTGATATGCAAGGGCGGATTTACGGGGGGGGTACAGGGGGTAAGTTATGGACAAAATAAATTTTTTTCAATTTTTTTACGCTATTTTTACGCTATCTAGACTGTGGTATTTGACAAAAAAATCCTTTTGCAGAAAGTCGTAACATATTTTTTTACAATTTTTACAATTAGTAATTTTTAGCCCTATGGATAATTATTTTTTAAGTGTTTGTTTTTTATGACATTTTCAATTTTTGGTCAATACCGTGAAAAGTATTGATTTTTGAAAAAAAGATTAAAGAGACAAGGCTTTGAGCAAATGTTCTTCCGAATAATTACCATTTTTTTTATCTTTGCGTTTATAACCGTCAATGTCATTTTTTCGGGTCAAATATTGAAAAAACGGTCATTCCAATGAACAAGTAACATGATATTTCGGCGATATCCTAAGCTTTAAAATGGATTATTCTACATTAATTAATATTATCAGCCAAAAAAAGTTACGGGCAAAAAATACATTTTTTTTAGAAATGTACGAATATTGTGGTGAATATCGTATTTTTCTGCGCACTATAACTCGGGAGGGAACATTAATTCATTAAAAAAGGTAATTTATCAATTACGAATTTTTTTCTTTTTTTTCACACCCCCACCTGCCACCACTCAAAACGCAACTAACGAAAGTTTTCTACTTCTGGACACCTTTACTAGCAATTTGCAAAAAAATTTAAGTCGATCTGATCAGTTACTAGTTTCTGCTCGATATTACAAAAAATTTACTAGCTTTCTTGGACTACTTGGTAAGTTTTAACCCCCCCCCCCCATAAAAAAAGCTAAATCTGCCCTTAGTGATATGATTTCTCAGCGAAAACACAAAAAATAAAATAAAATGTATCCTAACCACTATAACTATAAACCTAGTCTTACGTACACAACAAATTTATTTGAGAAACACCTGGTTAAATTATGGAAATTATATTGAAAACAATTAATATCCGTGAATTAAATATGCATATCATGTATATTATTAATCTTCCTGAAAATTTTACAATCATCAGCTTACATTAAACACTTCGAGGAAAAATACTCTGGAAGATCATTAATAAAAATGACAAAAAGCAGAGGACCTAGATTTAATCCTTGTGGGACGCCTGATCTCGCTACAAACCAATCAGACTTTCCGTCACGAAATTTAACTAGTTGATTTCTACCCTTGAGGTAGGTAATCATTGAACCAAAAACAATATTATGAGAATTAGTACTTAAGTTTCCCAGAATCAACATATTGTACAATCGTGTTCCAAATTCACATGCAAGACGTAATTTTTGAACATGCAGCCACACACTAAAATAATTTTCAGTTTTATTTATCATCAACCATGTTAATTTTCCAAAATTTATATTGTGAAAATTTTAACAGTTTCCTCTAGATTATAGAAGCATTTCCATATAAAACACAATTTTTGTTAGAGCAATGACTTATCGGTAAATAATTATTTTAAACATTTAAAATCTACACACCTTTCGACCCTTGCAAATATCCTACCCGTCAATAACTAAATTCTTAAAAGGGTATGAGTCCAGTTCCTAAAAAAAACTATTTCTAAGGGTAATAAATTTTTATTGCAAGCCCTTAGTGACCATTCAGTACTGATACTTTCTCTCTAAAAAGTGGAATTTAGGTATAGCAATAAAAGTTTCTCTTTTTTTTAGAAACTTGCACCCTTTGTCAATACCGCTACGTTCGAACTTTCTCTTCGCAAAAAAGTTGACAACGGTATTGTCGCCTTTTTTAGAAATAGATGAAATGTATCCCCAAATTTCTTTGTTACGGTGAAAGTTGATTGTGTGGAATAATTTTTTTAGCAATTTTGAAGATTTCTAATTTTACGACCCGATATTAACTGTAGTTTCGTTGAACTTCTTTGTGGTAGTACCAACAAATTGCAAAATTGTTAACTAAATGAATAACTTGATACCTTGAAAAATCTCTTTTTTTATTGATTTATGGAAAATTTTTATATAATCCAGACAAAACAGAAACTTTGACCCGACTGGAGTTTTATCCCACACAATTGTTGGTGTTAAGGTTCTGTTTAGCTCTCTTTAACCACTTTGTCCACTCGCAAAGTTCACTAGATGGGATGAGACTCCTCAGCCATTTTGCTCTAACGTAATCCGCATACGTCGCAATCTTCCTCATGTGTTTTACTTGTGCCAGTATGGTGTCTTGGGTATCTATCGACTGGGGCTCTCTAGAGTTTTGAAAGTTTTCGTTCTTCACGTATTTTTTTAGCAAATATGTAATCACAACTTTTCTCCATCTGGGTTTTAAACTTAGCTCTGGAAATTTCTCTTTTTCATGTATTAGGAGATCGTCGAAGCTCTCAGTTTTTCGTTAAAATTTGTCCTCAATGTCAAACAGAGTTTCAGGAGTTTGATTTGATTTTAAGAATTTGATTTGAGTTTAATTTAGAACCAGTGCTGTGAATAAAATCAAATCAAACTATAAAATTTTAAAGTTTGACATATCAGCCCTTTCTTCAGATTAATAGTTTTTACTTTCATATTTCCAGAAATGTTCATAGACTGGGACTGAGTTTTTACTATGAGATGTTTAAAAGAAAGCTATTACATCTATATCATAATGTTTGGAATCTTTACATAGCCTTCCAGAATTTTCAAACTTTAACAAAGCTTGCAAATCTTTGCCCTATCAACTTGGAAAAAAGTTTCTAATTTATGATATGAATCTAATATTAACACAACAGAATACAAGGCCCACTCTTTCAGTTTGTCCATATATTTATTCCTATAACGACCGTGAAGAGAGTACAGTACGATCAGTAACAGTATGGATGTTTTGAATGGTTTTAAATAACTGCAAGTTTTTTTAATTATTTCCCGGACATTCGCAAGGACAAAAGACTGTCAGTATTGACGATGATGCCTACTCCTACTACGTTTTATTGCATAATCTTGACAAATTAAAAGCACGGTATGTAACACTTTTCATATTTCAAACTATCTCAAACAGTTTGAAAAAGTTTAATTTCAAATCAAACTCCCGAATTGTAAATCAAATCAAATCAAATTCTCAGGTCAAATCAAATTTTGATTTGATGCATCTCTTGTCAAACATAATAGTTATTGTCACCGCTTTCTGTTTTGTTTGAGGAAAAGATCCAATTATAGCGATATTTAATGATAGTAATCGAAAAGTTTTGAGATGTTACTGAAAGTTGTTCAAATGTATGCTCGTACGCACTGCTACATTAAAGCAACACTATCTCAGACAAGAACTATATTTATTTAAGACTAATGTAGTATTAAGACCAATTAGTATGACTTCTATCATTCATTACTAATATCGCTATCACCCGAAGCGTAATAAGTAAGGTATATATCGACGACCAAGGCAAATATTATCTCTGGTTTATAACTACGCGTCCGCAAATGCCGAGTAATGAGCCAATAATAAAAACACAGCTATAAAACTGTCGTAACTTCTATAGCAATTTCATTGATTTACCTATTTCGATAAGTTATTGATCATTCTTTAACCCGGCATTTGATACTATAAGCAAGATACAATCGGTTAGTACGATTTATAATTAGTTGTGGTGGTACACTAAATGTTTATCTAAACTTGGTTGGATTTGTTTTTTTAATAAAATTAAAGGATCTGTAAAAGTATTAACATTCTTTGCATAAGGATCACATATCAACAAAAGATTTCAAAGATACTGGGATACATAGCCTGAAATGTTTCAGGGAAAGTGTTAATAAGAAGAACAACAGTGAGTTAGAAAATCTATTAGAAGTAGAAGTTGAATGGAAATCGAGATAAGAGACTCCAAAATATGTATTTTCTCAAATTTATATCTACTAAATTAAAATTCTTAACCTAAAAACTTATACTAAAAATTGTATACACAAAATTCCTTGTGAGTGAACATAAAAACATATTAAAATTATTTTACTAGGATATTAAAAAACTAAACATTTCATCTGGAGGAAATAGTCCATTCTCAAAGTGTAGTTTCAGTTAGATCAACCAAAATAAAACTAAATGGTTTTCTCTATTGTTTTAGCTTTTTCCCCTCTGTTTCAATTTCAATTTTACTGATGATGAATACTACTGTATTCGAAAACATGTTCTATTTGTAACAGTTTTAGTATTTGACTATAACTTGTTTGACTTCCCAATGAGGGTTTAAAATATTTTTCAATATATTTGTGGAGACGACTTAGAGTTTTATTTTGGTTGATCTAACTAAACATTTACAAAAAATATATAAAAAGTGGTAAAGAAAATGTATTTCGCAGAAGAAAATCGATTTTTATATTTAAGTTTTTCTTTTTATACAGGATGACCCACGACTATTCCCTCGTTCTCTTGTGCCTAAATGGTACGAGATATCAGCTTAATTTTAAAAACACGGAAACCTCTTACTTTCAGTAACACAAATTTATATCGAGTTATTCTGACTTTTAGGGCTTTCATTTGCATTGTGTAGGATTTCGATATTTTGCAGAGGGTGTTCTAAGGACTTTTCTCTAAAATGTCTATTTTTTTGTTTACATTCTAGTAGGCAATGATTTGTTTATTGTAGTTGATAAATAGGTATGGGATCAAAACTTAATTAGAAATGAAACTAAAATCAAGACGTAAATATTTATGAGAAAAACTACTATAATAAATGTTCAATATGATGACCATTTTCCTCTATGCATAACCGCACTCGTTCTAAGACATCTCAAAACGTTACTCAGGTGTTATAGTAGCAAACGCATCCTTTATTTTAATCTTAATGCCATCAGCAATGGCAGGTGGAGTGTTGTAAACTAAATTTTTAATGTAACCCCAAAGAAAGAAATCCATGCGGGTTAAATCAGGAGATCTAGGTGGAAATTCATGGGGACCTGCCCTTCCAATCCATTTATTGGGGAATTCTCTATTTAAATCATTCTTTCTTGTTTTAAAAACCGTAAAAATTTTACGCCGTTCAAGTTTTCATCAAAAAAATATGGACCAACCACATCATCTCCTACAATTCCCCCAAATACATTGAGGCTCCACTGATTTTGGCGATCAACAGTGCGATACAGGTGAGACGATTTTCCGTATTATAGTAATAAAAGTTATGTCGGTTTACCAAGCCGTTGTTGTGGAAAGTGGATTCGTCAGTAAATAAAACATATTTAAAAAATTCATCATCTTTCCCAACTTTTTCAAGACTCCATAAACAAAAGTCTAACCTCCGTCCATATAAATTCTGGTGAAGTTGAATATGATAAGGATGGTACTTATGTTTTTTCAAAATTCTGCAAACACTTGTTCGACTAATTCCAGTTTGTCTAGAAATGTCTCTTGAACTGATATTTGCCTTTTCAAGAACTGAGCCTAAAACTAAGAACTCTTCTAAAACCATGGCCTACTACAATAGGAAACAATAGGAAACGTTCACAGACATTTTAGATTTAAATACAGGGTGGTCCATTTAAGTTAGGTGAGTTTTTGCGGTTTGAAAAATATAAAATTAGGCTCCTTTTCCTTTACACCCTGTGCAAAATATCGAAATCCTACACAGTGCAAAATGAAAGCCCTAAAAGTCAGAATGAATCGATATAAATTTGTGTTACTGAAAGTAAGAGTAAGAGGTAGATATAGGAAACATTGAATAAAGTTGACTTAGTTTTTAACGTATAATCTAAAACTGTCCTAAAATACAGGGTGTTGCATTTAAAAAACCTAACTTCGATAAATTGCAATAATTTAAACAAATAGATGTTATCAATTTACATATGTCACCAAACAATTAAGCTGACATCTTGTACCGCTTAGGCTCAAGAGAACGAGGGAATAGTCGTGGGTCGCCCTGTATATACTGTAACAACTGTTATTACAGTTTCAGTTTAACAAAGCAGAAATTTTTGTATACCGCAAGGACTACGGTTACATGATAATCATATTAATATGAGAAATATGAAACGACATAAATTTACATTATGTTTATGCAGGCGGTAAATGTAATATGTCAATATAAATTGATGAACGATCCCTGGTTACTATGTGAAATTTCAGTTCTACTATTAGGTTTCTCTAATTCACTACATTTATCAGGATTTGCTGCGTACGTATTTTATTATACTTGTCCCGGAATAATTGAAACATTGTTAATTAGACCAAAATATTAAAGTAAATGTTTATAATATAATAGTAAAATTATGTAATTTTTTTTAGAAAATACTACAGATTTAAAATTGATCGAATGATTGGAAATTATTGGCATCAAAAAAATCGCTGTCGAACGGCTAACAAGATCGCCTGATCTATTAGATTTATTTTGGTGAGGTCAAAAATTTACGTAACTCAAGCGTTTTGGAAAGATTAACGACTATGTATCGTCAACGATTGATAATAAATCACCATTCCAGAATGTGAAACTGTTTGAACGAAAATTTAGGTGTAAATTTTATTTTTTGATACGCATTTTCTCTAAAAGCAACCAGAAGAACTTAAAATTGTAAGTATTTTTGACACTTAATGTAATTTTTAAGGACGTTTTAAATATTTAATACAGTATTTTTCTGTATGACTTCAAATTTGAGTTCTCCCTTCAATATTTCTTGTATATAAAGCCATAAAAAATCGTTTAATCCTCGAATTTCACATATCCAAGATTCCAAGGATGCCCCTTAAAGTGAAATTCATAAAAATTTAATATTGAAGCCTTTCCACGTGTTTGAGTTTGTCTCACGTACGATATGAAAACGTATAGAAGTAGTTTGTCACCATTTGAGGAAGTGATATGGCCGCCGAAGCAATAAAGCTTTGTCTATAAGGGTAATATCTCTGAAAATCCCTTACTTTAGAAGACATAAAGAAGGCTGAACGAAGCTCGCTATTTATTCCTTTGATGTATTTTATAGCATAATATTATGACGTCGATATCTGAAATTCAAACCTGGTAAAGCCATCTTGAAAAGTTTACACATCAATGTATTCAAATGGGTTTTATATTAATATTGTCGTATTTTATAACCAAGTCGCTATTTTATTCAAACTTCATTTTTTTCAATATTTGAGAGTCTAAAAAATTTCCCAGTACGTAGAAAAATCTTCGAAGTTTTCTCCAAGATTTAAAAACAACAAATAAAAGTTGAAAGAAAGTAGAGTAGAGAGCGACAGAAAATATACAAAATTTTCTTTTATAAAGTCACTTATTTTGAGAAGCTGTCAAAATTATAACTGTTAATTATTAACGAATTATTTACAAATT